>CAUYRT010074719.1:0-57134 GCA_963574885.1 Lepilemur ruficaudatus | reverse complement strand
TGGCAGGCGGAGGCAGGAGGATCACTTGAGCCCAGGAGGTTGAGGTTACAGTGAGCTATGATTGGGCTACTGCATTCCAGCCTGGGTGACAGAGACAGACCCTGTCTCTAAAAATAAATAAATAATTAAATGATATTTCTGTTTTGTTTGGGTTTCACCTGCCAATGGGATGCGACACTGCTTCTCCCACAGAAGCATTGACAGGCACTTGTGATAAGTGTTTCTGCTACCTTTCCCCCATGATGTCTGCTTGAGTCTTGCTTGTCTTGTTTCTGAAACTGGAGCAGCCCTGAAACTGCTTTCAAGATTTGCAATAGTTTTAAGCTATACTCTGGATTGCTTACCTACCCGGTTCTCAAATGCCACAGATGCTGCAGAAAATTCACAGGGATACCATGGAATATTAAAAAATTTCAATAGAAATAGTGATATTCACCATCTGTCAGATACTGTAGGAACTGTCAGCTTACAATTTCAATATTATTTAGTAGATCACAGTACATTCTTTTGGTTGACACCATATTTTTGTGAAGCTGGTATTTTAGAGTTTGCTGCGGTAAAAAGCAAATATCTTGCGAAAATTAACATGAAACAAGAAATGAGGATAACAATGTCAAATCTGGTTCCAAGATTTGAAAAGTTGTGTGCACATCTTATTAGTAAATATTTGTGGTTATTTGAGAATGAAATAAAACATATTTTTTTCAACAATATGTATTATCTTTTCAAGAGGCTATTAAGACACAAATTCTTATTAGGTTGTTTGTACCTAAATACTTAACAAATGGAACTGTTAGGTATTTCTTTCGGCCCCAGGACAGGACAAAAAAAAATTCCTGAAACACTAAGAGTGGTATGAACAGAAAAGTTTTAAAAGCTAAAATTTTTCCATTGTGGTTTCCCAGTCAGCTGCTCTGATATATTCCTAGTAGATATTTGCATTCATAAACGTTGAAATACCATTCATGATCTGGTTTGAAAGTTTGGAGTTTTTATGAAGTCATCCTTCTTTTCTGAATTGAACTTTTTAATAGAATAGTTCTCCCCTTCATACTTGGGACAGCACTGAAGATTTCTCTTGAGCACTAAGCAAGAGAAAAAATAATCTCTCCATCACTTTTCTTTTTGGATTCCCTCAATTTGGCTAGCACTATGCCTAGAAAAAGCATAAGAATTCTTCAGCCACATTTATATGCTTCTGCAGATTGAACACTTGTGGGAAAGTCAAATGAGTTTATATTCACATGACATACGGTAACTGATTAACAACTTTTATCAAACTGGTTATTGGTCACCACACACATGTAGACATGCCACACACATGACACTTTCAGTCAGGCATGTGTGCACACACAGGCACAGCCTGACACACCCTTAGGTACAGCAAGAGACAATAGCTGTGGGGCAGAGCTGCCACGGCAGCTCTGGTGGCAACTCTGTGCCACCTGGAAGTTTTCGGCTTTTGTGTCAGTGGATGGCATAAAACTGGGGACATACCTTGATCTCCACCCTTGACTGTAGTCTCGTCTCTCCTCAAAATGCAGCAATGTCTGCCATTACTGCCACTTTCCGTCATGAAATTGTCTAGCGATAACTGATGATTCATCATTTTCTAGGCCTCTGTTAGTTAGTTTGCCAGATGAACTTTAACAGAGAGAATCCTGAGGAAAGAAGCACTGGAATAGGTAAGCTTTAATGGGTAGGCAGGGTAGTAGTGAAGGGATCATGGCCTGTGAAATCGGCATTTTCCAGGGAGTAAGACTGGTACCCAGGCATCCTGGAAGTGGATTTATAAAAATGGAAGTGAAGTGTAAACTTTAGCTATATCAAGATTTTGTGAAATGTCAACTCTGTATGTGTCTTTAGGTTTGTCCTTCTAATCCTGCATTCCTTAGATAACCACCGAAACTGACTAGGCGGGTAGAATCCGATCCTTCACAAGATCCCTACATTCCAAAGTGCCATGAGTTGGAGGGCTTCTTTAGCATCCTCAGAACTTTTAACAGAATTACTCCAAACCCCTTATATTGACAATGTAATCAATTTCGAAGTATTTTACAAAGAAAAGAATGCCTGGTAAAAAACCGCTGGAGAAACTTGTCCCACTAATTTGGAATTTGCATTAATTCAAACAGGAGCATCTCTGACTTGATCCATCATTAGCAAACAACACAAGTTAGAATAATAGTCTACATAAAGTTTCAATGAGAAAAATGTGGAAAACTTAAAAAACAAATTGCTTGGGAATATGCTTGAATTCTATAATCTGCATTTTACTGATCTAGTTAAAGTGTATATGATCACTCAAAAAATCACTTTTAAAGTTTAAGCTGTGATTAAAATTGCACTATTCCAGCTCTTTCTTGAAAGGCAGATTGCTGCCCTATTACTCTGAAACGAGTGGGGCATCTTGATTAATAAGAAGAATTCTCAATTCTTCTTAACATAGTTTTGTCTGCAATACATGAGAAATGGAAAACTTGGACATATTTATTTAAGGGATACTTAAATCAAATGCAAGTTTCCTTGTTTGGTTTGTATGATTGGTTATGCATTTGTAAACTAAAAATATAAATCAGTGAATAAGTTCAAAATTTTCCAGGTCATGCTAGCTGAAGTGTTCCCAAACTGAGATAGCGATCTTGATGATAAGCCCAGTTTGGCAGGCTCAGTTCCATGTGTTCCATTTCTTGTTTAAATATTTGATTTCTTAGGCGATTGCTTAGAACTCGGGGATGAGAAATCTCTCGCTTAAAATGTAGTTATTAGAAAAATGACAGACTCCTTTGCAAAGAAATCCTATTGTTGATATGCTTCATAGCTGTCGGCAGGTTGAGGTGTGCTGGAGTGAGGTCATTGCTGTGTTTGAGCTTGTGATTCACTATTTAGCAAATAGAAACTGTATCCCTATCATTGCAGCACTGCAGAGAACAGGGGAGAAAGCCCTGTTTTTTTTGTTTTTTTTTAAATAAGTCCACGGTAATTTTCTTTTTTAGAAGTATGTTTCTGAATAATAAAGCAGGGAGTCAGAAGCAAATCAAGGGTGATTGAAGTACTGCTCTCTTCTTTAAAAAAATGGATGCATTTTGGTTGGTCTTTCTGTTTATTCTTTCTCACGTCTGTTTTCTTTGTCACATGCACGTCTCCCCAGATGGCAAATCCTTTCCACTACCAGTGATGTTTTTATTTGGCCAATGCGCAGCAGCACTTTCCATTGGCAAATATTGTTTCAGAGATGAGGAAACTCAGGCCTAGAGAAGGCAGGTTCTTTTCTCGTGGTCTCACGGTCACACATAGTAGGTTGGAAACACAGCAGGAAGGAGAACCCACTTCTGACTCCTAATCAAGTTCTCCCTTCAAAGCTGAGTCCCTCCTGATATGATTTCAAAATACCTAGCTATTGCTTAGGTTTCACTTTCAGCTTTTGATGTGATTTGACCCCGGAAGGGCCAGTTTAGATTGAGTTGATTCACGAGTAAACAGAGTAGTGAAAGTGGAAAATGTATTTCAGAGACAAATGTTTAATTAGAGAACAAGTATGAATACCTATAATAGAAACCTCACTTACTACTTCCAAAGGAAAGTAAAGCATACGTGTAATTTTTCGTGCTCTATTGTTTAGGACATGAATTATGTATAAATTTTTCCTAAAATAGCATGGCAATTTACTAACATACTTTCAATAACTTCTGGGAGAGTGTTCTAAGATACAAAGGCCACCTCTGTATGCAATCATGGAATTTACGATTTCAACGTAGATTGAGTTTTCTGTGGGACATCATATCAGGCCAGTTTGGAATGACAGTAGTATGATCAAGTGTCTTTTTTTAATCTGTTATTTGGTTCTGTAGAAACAAACAAAAGGATAAAACACCACTTAATTGACTCCATACAAATGTGCTTTAAGCATCCTCTCTGGAACTGGTTCATCTTTTTTTATTGTTGTTTTGTTTTGTTTTATTATCTCTCGCTGTCTCTCTTTCTTTTTGGTAAATGTGAAACATGACGTAGAGTGTGAAATTTTTATGAGGTTTCCATTTATGTCAACTCTTTCTTATCCATTCATTATTTATTTGGCAATTAAGAGAATCTGTACTGCCATTCAGTTTATTGTGTCAACAAGCATTTGTTACAAAGCTGCTAATTTTCCTGGGTTCAAAAGAAGTGAAAGCCCTGGCATATTCCTGAGAGCCATAATATTTAAGAACTCAAAATGCTTAGTAAATAATATTCTAAGTCATTTAGATTGCTCTCTGTGTGTAGGAGGGTACAGTTTTATTTATTTTTATATTTTTAGGAGGGTACAGTTTTATTATTATAGAAATGCAAGCTCAAAATGGGAGGATGGAAGATGCATATATAATAATATATCATAATTATACAACAAATTTGACATTGAAATTTCATGTGACATCACTGTGTTTGAATACACAGTGGATATAAAAAAATTTCTATTAAGTTAGACTCCAGTCTTCATTTAGGTATTACAATGAAGAATGAAGTTTTTCACTTTGCTATTTATAAAAGACTTTTTCAGTTATAGGTTCATCTATAAAAGTCCAAAATATAAGGTCTGATTTATTTTCAAAACTGTAAAATCTTATCCATACAGATTAATTTCATGCACATAATTTATGTGTTAAATCTTCTAATATCTCTAAAGTTTTAAAAATCTAAACTTTGTGCCCTTCATTCCTCTATGGTAACTCAATGTCTTATATTCTGAATGACACAACCGAAGAACATTTGATAAAATAAGTTTTATGTGTTATTTATGAGGAAGACACTTAAGGATTTAAATAAGCCTTTAAAATATTTACATTTTTACTTCTGACTTTTTGTTTTATACTTTTTTAAAAAATGGGCTTTTCTCTTATATTTGATGTAGGTTTCAAACTTTAGATTTATAGTTCAACACCTTGCAACAAATTTTGTAAATATTCGGTGGGGGCTTGGTCCTGATGTATAAACACTTCTTGCTATTGAAGCACTGAAGAAAAGCAGAACCCCTCATTTATTATGAGGCATCCAGAAGACTAAAGAGATTTTGAACTTTTTTTCCTTTTTCTGGAACATCTTCTTCAACAAGAAAAATGAAATGTCATCACGCTAAGGTGAATCATAATAAATGTTATGGCTTGTCTGACACTGAAAATAAATCCAAGTAAGTTTGGAGAAATATTGGTGGCTGTTTCCCCCATAGAGGTCTAGATCAGCTTTATAAATTAAACAGTATGCGTTGACAGCTCAGGGCAGTAAGTGAACTATTCAGTAGATAATCTCCATAGAAACCAAAAAGTTTAACCATCTCAATCTGAAATAGCACTTCTTGACTCAGCTGTTAGATATAATAATGGCAAATCATACTTTTCTTCAAATTAATGATGAGTAACAGAATTGTCTTTTAATCAAAAAATCGATATTAAATAACTTAGAAGTAACACATAGGTATTAATGGTTGTGGTGATGACCACAATATAAATATTTTCCCCTGAAATTGTCAAATAATCTTTATTGACTTTTGGAGAGTGCTGCTTGTTTGCTGGACATTTTCTAAGCATTATATATGTGTATATATATATATATATACACACACACATATATATGTATATATATATCAACTCATTAAATCCTTTACCAATAAAAGGAGATTCTGCTATTATCCCCATTTTACAGATGAGGAAACTGAGGCACAGTGAATCAATTACCTAATACAATTGGTGAAGCCTGGACTCTGTGGTCTGTCACATTCAGCATTTCCCTATAGCACAAATCTACATGAACATTTGCATCAATTAATTTGAACACAAGGAGAAAATATTATTTTAAATGATAACACCTTAATCAAATTTAATAATCCATCAATCTTTGTTGGTATAATTTGATAGATATTAAAAGGCATCTTCTCCAAGATTTCCTTGCTCTAGAGTCTGCAACTGCCTGAAATATACGTCATTTCCCATCCTTTGGTGATAAAGGCACTGTAGAATATAACAGGAAATCTTATAAATTGTGAAGGCCAACAAGCATAGATTAGTTTCTTGTTTCAATACTTGATAGGTGTACTGTACTTAGTTGAATAGTGTCCCCCCCAAATTCCTACTTACCTGAAACCTGTGAATGTGACCTTACTTGGAAATAGGGTCTTTGCAGATGTAGTCAAGTTAAGATGAGGTCATACTGGATTAAGGTATATCCTTACAGGAAGAGGAAAATGTGGACATGGAGACACTGACACACAGGGGAGAAGGCCATGTGCAGACCATATAAAGAGGAGGAAGCAATAGAGTGATGCAGCTGCAAGACAAAGAATGCTAATATTGCCAGCAGCTACTGGAAGAGGCAAGGGAGGATCCTTCCCTAGAGCCTATGGAGGGAGCATAGCCCTCCTGACATCTTCATTTCAGCCCTCTAGCTTCTGTAAATGTGAAAGACTAAATTTCTGTTGTTTAAGCCATACAGTCTGCTATACTTTATTATGGGAGCCTGAAGAACCTAAGACAGCTAGTAATGAGCATCTGTTGCCACCAGAGGAGTATAAGAATCTAAGGAACAAGTACACTATTCAAGTGATACTGCCTGGGGCTACTAGGATGTTTCAATTGGGACTATAAGTTGGAAGAGCACTGGGCTAGAAGAAGCCAAATTAAAAGTATAGGAAAAAGAGGAGTAAATCCTCAAGGAAGCACTAAATAGGCACTATCCTCAAGCCTTTGGAGACTCATAGTCCTAACTAGGGCTTGTCTCACCAAAAAATGGAAGTCTGCAGAGAATTGTGAGTTCACTTTACCTCTCCTCTTCTCTTGACTGGAACCCTTCTTCCAGGGTACACTACTATGCTGATATTGTTTACTAAATTAATCAGGGACGGTGATAATATCTTATTCATTTTCGTACCTGTTGTGCAAAGCACAGTGACAAGCTGGGGCTAGGACTCAGTTTACATGTGCAAATCATTCCTTCTCTGCTTCTATTGCCTTTAACATTGGTTTCTCATTGGATGAAGCTTAATGTGTATTTAGATAGAACCTAATTCAGATGTTTCTCTCAAAAACAGCCTTAGAACTATTTAAGGTTTGGGCATCAGCTATGAATACTATTCTATTGAAATCCAGGAAATTTTGCTGAAGTTTTACCTTTTCTGGGTGGGCCAAAGCACTGCTGTAAATTTTGTAATATTTTCTCTCTTTTTCCTTCCTTCTCCCTTCACTTGCCATGGGTGCTACTTTTTGTCCAGAGTTATGCCCTTAATATTATATATTTACCTATTAAATAGCTGATTAGCATCAAAAACGTGTTAGGCATGGTTTTAAATCCTAGGAATTCAGCAATGAACAAGATGGGCTCTGCTCTCAAGGTATTACTGCCTGGTAGGCCAGACTGACACAGAAAAAGGCAATTGTAATTCAGTGTAACAGTGCTTGAATGGCATGGGACAGGGGTAAGAGAAACTTCACCATGGAGGAGCTGGGTCTTAAATACAAGTGAAACCTCTTTGCCTCTTTTTCTCTCTAACTAAAATAGGGAAGCACATTAAAGACTATTTGCAAGGAAATACAAATGATTATTAAGCACACTGTGGTATTTCTTCCAGATATACTATAATTTAGATAAATATGAGCCTATAATTATAAAATTTCAGAGCTCATAGCTGGTCATAAAAGATGCAGTTTTTAGAGAAATGAATCTTTTTAAAGTGCTTCTAGTAACTTGAAATCATTAACCACTGACTTTGCCTTTTGTGTGGCCAATCCTTTGTCCCTTTGTCCATCTCACACTTTGAAACTCATTTTTTCCTCTTTGTATTTGGTGAGAAGTCATTTTGGTAGACTCTAGAAAATGCTTATTAGATATCACTTTGTGTTATATCTAGTATAAGTTATTGGAAATGCATCAATCTATAAGACAGACTAGCTCCCTGTCCTCCCTGCAGCTTGCTGTCATGGGAAAAGAAGGAATGGGCTTTTTCAGAGAGCGTCTTAGGTCTTCATTTAAATTGCTCCCAATCTCTGCTAGAGGAGGTATAGTTAGAGTTGTCAGATTTAAGGTTATTCTATATACCATCAACAATGGTTGAAGAGGGAAGCATTCTTATCGTTTTTTTCTATTTAGATTAAGCAAGAACTTGGCCTGAAATACCTTTACCCACACCACCAATAGACTTTAAACCAAGAAGTAGAAGTGGTCTAGTGTGTAAATATTTAAATCCCTATGACTGCAAAAAAAGAACCCCAATTAAATGCTCAAAAGCATTTAATTACTTTCCTTTGAGACTTTAACTTTAACCTTGTTTATTACTCTTAAACTACTCCAGAGGGCAATATTTTTTATTGGTGACAGATTGCCCAAATTGTTGCCAGTGACCTAATCTCCCTCAGCAGACATGACTGCACTTTGCTGAGAGGTGTTCTCTTGAATGAGAAGGTGTGAGTCTATATTAAGGCAAGCGTTCTGCTTTTTGTTACTTCAAATATGGATTATGGATTCATAATGCAGATCCATTATACAGACATTGAATTTTTGCTTGAAATCCAGACATTGGATGTGGCTAAATCCACATTCATATGGCTTAGCTCTCCGAATCAGTTCCTCTTTACGTTTTGCTGGTGCAACTTTGGTATTTGCTGCCTGAAGTTATTCATGACGTGTGATTTGTGGCCTAGGAGGAAACATGGGCCTGGATGTGTAGTTTCAAAAGCAAGCATTAGAAAGAAAAAAGCCCTATTTTTAACTATCCTAATCACCTTTAGATACATCACTGACCTTTGCACCTCGGTTTTCATGTGTATTAAACAGTACTATTCATAGCTTTGCCTATGTATGGAGTTCGGATGAGCGCCAGCTCATATAAGATAAGGGTTAATTATTGCTGTCAAAGGTAGTGGAAGGATCCAGTGGCTTGATAATCACATTTTATTATCTCTACCTCCCCAGCACTTCATGAAGTAGTGTTCATTGATTTAAATTACTTGAGTCAGAATAAAATTAGTTTAATGTGTCACATCAGTAGAGAAGCATGTAATGACAGACTTGGATGAAAAATAACATTGAAGACTCTCTGAGGTCTTTTCTGCCTTATCTCCTTGTATATAATATATGTATTCATGTATATGTGTATAAATATATAATCTCTCAATTATTAACATTTCAAAAGATTATTTAGCACTTGCTATCAATGAGTTCTTGCAGAGACCTGGCACAAGAATGTATTAATATATACAGATAACACAGGTGATTCGACAAAAAATTTTTGAGGCAAAATTTTCTGGCACATAAATCTCAGTCAAGTGTCCCCCCCACCCCTTTATTGGCTAAGAATTATAAGTGGAGGGCGGAGAGTTGGGGGCAAATGAGAAAAAAAGAAACAGAAATCTTCTGTATACACCATTCTAATTTTCAGTCCTAAACATAACGATGTTTCAATGTTATGCTTGGTAGGAAAATAATTGGCCTCAAATTATGTATGCTTAAATAACTTCATAGTGGCTGGAGAGCTTTTACAGGCAGGTATGGCCTACAATACTATGAAACTAGAGTGGAAATTCTTACTAACCAAAGAATACATGAAGGTGAATTCATTTCTTTATAAACGAGAGGCTGATAAGTTACTATTCTTACAGTACCTAGATCAGACTCAATAATATGTTCGCAAAAGATTACATTTTGCATAAATGATATAATTCTGAGGACTATGAGTTTTACTCACATCTGTCAGTGCTTTGCTGATTTATACACTTTGGTGGAAGTTCAACTACAACAGGCCAGTGGGTAAGATAAATTTCACATGACATCCAAAACGTGGACAGTTAGAACTCTCTCTCTTCCTCCACTTCCTCCCACAGACTCACACTCCTTCTCTCCCTCATACAAATATTATATATTTGACATTGTCACCATCATAGGTTAAGAAAGAATCTTTGCTGCTTTTTAGGAAAAATGCAAAAAAAATTTTAACACATATATACCGATAGCAATTCATATATTTAAGTGTCTTCTTATTTAAGGATCTACTAATATTATTGACTATGTTTTAGATTTTTTGGATCTATAATATGATCTACTCAAGATTTGTGTGTAATTTCTCAGTAATGAAAGATAACTAATATACCACCCCACGAATTGAAATATTCCTACAGTGTACAAGAAAATATAATCAAACCCAGGCTCTCACTCTAATTATCTAAACTGAGAATTTGTTTACTTTACTTTGGGTACAGGTGCGATCCATCACAGTAGCCCATAAATAAGGTGTCAGGCTGTTAGGCTGATCAATGAATATAAATTATTGAAAAATAATGTAATCCTAAGGTCACTAAGGAATTGAGCTCAGTGTTATTTAAAAGGAAGACTTTCTGTTTTTAAAAATATGTGTGCATATTTAAGAATGAGTGGTTCTATTCTAAACGGAATTTCTGGCCTTCAAAGGCAGATTCGTGTTTGCTCATAAGAATAAATGATAATTCTTAGACTTTCTTTCAGCATCACCTTCATTAGGGACAATTCTTTTGGTGTTCTTACATACTCCCCTGTGGTAGTTAAATATATGTCCAGGAATCATTTGTTGCTCCTCCTTTTAAAAGGTGTAGAGTAATTCCCCGCCCCTTGAATGTGAGCTGTTTATTACATTCAGTGACCTGCTTTTGACAAATAGAGTATGGTGGAGGTGACTGTATGTGACTTCCATGGCTAGCCCTAAAAGACACTGTGACTTCTTCTTTACTCCCTCTTGTATTGTCTGATCTGGGGGAAGCCCAGCTGCCATGTTGTGAGGACACTCAAGCAGTCTGTGAAGAGGTCCATGTGGGGTGGGGGGAACAGAAGTCTCCCTACCAACTAGCGCAACTCATCAGACACATGAGGGAGCCTCATTGTGAATGTGTCCTTCAGCCCCAGTCAACCTGCAGATGGCTGTAGATTTAGGGGCTGTGTTGATTGTAACCTCTTAAGAGACCCAATCCAGCCCCAGCTAGTTAAGTTACTCCTGAATATCTGACCCACAGAAACTAGGTAAGAAGTTTAAGTTTATGGTTTTAAATCTCTAAGTTTTGGAGGAATTTGTTAAATCAGCAAGAGATGACAAAGACTCATTTATCTATCTATTTATTTATGCACATGCAAGACAGAAGGAAGTGAGGAAAATTTTTCGTCTTTACCAATAGTGGCCTTTGGGCATTAATAACAGAAGAAAATGACTCTAACAGTGGTAGGCCAGCAGAAAAGATATTTTAGGATAGAAGGGTCTTCAAATGACAATAGGTAACCTGCTGCCAAATTCTTTGTGTATAACTTGGCCTTCTTGCTTTGTGCATTGCTGTAATGCTTCTAGTAATGCGACAGCCATCCATCAAGGCCTACATACTTTTCAAAAGCCTACAAAATACTTCAAAATTTAAAATGAACAACAAAGGTTCCAAAAATTATGAACAAAAGAAATAGAGCTAGAAAATAAAAAACTTTATATCATGCCAAACTTACAAATAAAGAAAAGAAAATTACAAAATAGACATTAGTGGTTAATACCACATTTATAGAACATCACTAGCCAACTACAACTCAGATAAACTCTTCCAATTACATGCAAATTATACTTAATGTAGGATGTGTGTGTAAAATAACAGTTCTTGGGGTCTGCAAAAGTCCTAAATGCCTCTGAATTTATTCCATACAGATAGAATAAATTCAATTTGTCTATATTTCTATCTTTGGATGCTCCTGGAATGAATCATGTGTTTCTCATACAAATGGAGAGAATTTACTCTTTTCTTTTGGTAGCTGCCAACAGGGATACCCTTTTGGAAAGTAAGACTCAGAATTTTATGAGTGTTAATTATTTAAATGGTGTATCTAAGTAACCTTT
Source organism: Lepilemur ruficaudatus (assembly GCA_963574885.1). Taxonomy (NCBI): domain Eukaryota; kingdom Metazoa; phylum Chordata; class Mammalia; order Primates; family Lepilemuridae; genus Lepilemur; species Lepilemur ruficaudatus. The sequence goes on along the minus strand of CAUYRT010074719.1, from coordinate 45,277 downwards.
TAAGAGAAATGTTGAAGGGAAAAAATAGAATTCTAATATGGATTAGTAGTTTTCTTCTTTCTTTCCTTCTTTCCACCTTTCTCCCTCCCTTCCTACTTTCCTTCCGTCTTTCCTCCCTCTTTCAAGTCATTAGAGACAGCATTTTCTGAATGATTTCTGGAGACACATAGCAAGATAAAGCAAAGAGAGCTTGGTAGAAAACTTTTAGCAGCTAGGGCAGAAAGTTGGAGGTCCGAACTGGCATATATTTTAATGTTTTATTTATTTCATGGCCTGAGATGAATTTTTTTTATGTTGGATAATTTTTCTGATCTACATAGTGAAAAAATAATAGCTCCGATTTTTATAGAGTATTGCAAATATATTTTTATAAGTTCCTTTGAAAGTAAGTGTCACATAGATGTAAGGTATCTTGCTAAGAATGTCAGAGGAGGAATTGGTATCTCTGAGCCACAGGGCCTCGTGAAGGAATGGATGCCATCTGAGTATCTGTTTGGCTTGTTCTTGACAAAAGAGCCCTGTAGTGCTCAGTGTTCTTTATATTCTGATCATAGAGACATATCCAGTTTTACATAATCTCTTTTTTCTGCTCTTCCACTATTGAAATAGAAGTTTGATGAAAGATTTGATGAGTGGAAGAACAATGGTGGCTATATTTAGCTTTGGGGGGATAGAAAAACAAATATGCCTGATACGGTTTGGATGGTTGTCCCCTCCAAATCTCATGTTGAAATGTGAGCCCTAGTGTTGAATGTGGGGACTGGTGGGAGGTGTTTGGCTCCTGGGGACAGATCTCTCAGGAATGGCTTGGTGCCCTCCCTGCTTTAACAAATGAGTTCTCACTTTATTAGTTCACGGGAGAGATGGATGTTTAAAAGAGCCTGGCACCCCCTCCTCTCTCTCCTTCCTCGTTGCCATGTGCCGCGCCTGCTCCCCCTTCACCTTCGGCCGTGAGTGGAAGCTTCCTAAAGTACTCACCACAGCAGATGCCAGCGCTGTGCTTCTTGTACAGTCTGTAAAACTGTGAGCCAAACAAGCCTCTTTTCTTTGTAAGTCACTAGCCTCAGGTACTCTTTTACAGCAACATAAATGGACTAACGCAATATTTTAGTCATCCAAGCAGTGTTTGGGAACACCAAAAATACCTGTGGAAAATCATATTGCTGTTCAAAGAGAAAGGGTGTGCTACCAAGAGACTTTCTGTGAGGAATTTGCTGGTAGTTGTTTTCTGAGGAGGAACGACAGTTTCACTTTAGGTTAGCCACTGAATCCCCGTCTTCATAACAGGATGTGCAAATTTGTGGTAGTCTTTGGTGTATAAAAAGTTTTTAGGTAAGTGGGCAGCTCTAAGGCCATTTATAAGGCCAATAATTATAAAATTACTTGTTAGGATTAGATTTCTCAAGCCCTTTCCTGCTCTATGTTTTCTTTTTTCCTAGCAATCCATGTAGTTAAGGGCATCATCTGATACTATGTTCATATGAAGGAATTTTAATTGTTGATATTTCCTTCAAACTGTAGGAAATGAAGAATGTAGAAAAAATATTTTGAGGCAAGTATCACCAGTATTTTTTTTCTAATTAGATATATTAGAATAGATGATAAAAATATAATTGAATAAATAAATGAATGAGCTATAGGAAAAATTAGTTTTGGTCTAATTTTAGTTTTCAAGACCACAATTTCTGCCCTTGCTATGAATTAGTTATAAACTTAATTATAGGTTATTTTTGGTAAAATTAGTTGCATTTAGTAGTGAATTGAGGTGAAAGGAGAATTAATACGTGGTAGGCAGAATTCTAAGACGGTCCCAAAGATTGGTGGCCCCTGGTGTACGCGCACTTTTTCTCAGTTAAAACACTCATACAGCCAATCAGGCTCAGCTGCTGAGTCTAGCTTTTGCTCTTACTCATGGGGATTTCTCCTTCAGAGGCCTTGTTTTACTTTCTGAAATACATTGAGACATGTTACTGTGGGTCTAGATTCAATTATGGAGGCATGTTAGTCCTTGTCCAGGAGCTCTGGGCCTCAGTCGAAACAAAGAGGCGATTTGGCACTCATTTAAGAGTCCCCAAATACTTTCTGATAGGAATTTTCTCACTAAAAACATAGAAAAGGAAGGTGAGGGGAACAGTGTGAGAGTTGGGGTTGCCTAAACCATACGGGCAGCCAGCCTGGCGGGATTGAGGGGCAGTCCACTGGAAAGCCCATAACTCATATTTAAATAGCACCTCTCATCTTTATCTGTAGAAAAGTAGCTAAAAACATAGCCTACATCTGGTTCCCCCAGTGTGATGTGAACTTTAGAAATTCAGATATATTTGTGAACTGCAAATCTACATGCATTTACTAATGATTTCTATCAGACTACAGTTCTTAGCTTCTAAATTTAGACTTCTGCATAATCAATCATGGACAGATGAACACTTTGTTAAATGTTCCTTTCTGTCATGACCATTAACCATTAACCAGAAATGAACCTTCTTTTTGTTTTTGGTTTTGTTTTCTGAGAAAAGGGCATTTAGGAATAAAATATACATTGTGTGGATATAATCGCCCTAGCTGTGCATCTGCTGTGTCTCTAAATGAAAGTAACCTCCACGGTTTTGAACCGTGGGATAAACTTTTTCTACAGATGAATTATCTATTAAGTTAGGGAGAAAAGAGACATAACAATTAAAGAATAAAATTTTCCATGTACACTTCCTATGTGCTTTTGTGGGAAAAATAAATATCACAGGAAAAAGGGATAGAAATGAATTATGGTAGAAAATAAATACAAAAACCTGAAGTTGACTCTTCAACTATCATAATGTCTCTGGTTTGAGAAACACAGAGCTGTCTGTTTAATGTGTCCAATTCTTTTTAAGGGGTACATTTTATTGAGATATACTTGGTACATTATTTTGGCCAATTGAACTTAAAATTGTACATGGTACCATTAAAGGCAACGAAGAGACCTGGGACTCTATGTAATTGTTTGACTCTTTCCCTGAAAGATTATTTTGTGAAAGGACAGGTTTGGTAACTTAAAACCACATCATTCTCTGAAAATACAGAAAATATTTAAGCAAATAGTTCTTTGGCACAGCAAAGGTAGAACAATCACCTCTATTTTTAATAATTCACCGGGTTTGAAAGGTTTAAAAACTATGTATTAAATACCTAGTGACATTGTTATTTTTCTTTTGTTATTATTGGAAACAATCTTGTGAGGAATTTTTCTTGGCTCTTTTTGAGTTTTTCTTTTTCCCTTAAAATGTATGTCATAATTGATGTGTGTGCACACACACATACATGTTATCAGTTTGGACTGACTACACACTATGTAACCAACTAGATTGTGCTGACCTCATCATCTCACACATACTAGTTTATCTCACTTATAACTCAACATTCTGGCCCAAGAAGCTGGAATCTTTTTTTCTCTCTCTCTCTCATACACACACGCATACAAGATAGAACCAACAAAAGGCTGCATAGGAGTCGAGAGAAGCGGTGATGAGGTTTAGAGCTATCATTTAAACTTCTGCATCCACCATTACCCCAGACAGTTCTAACACTGAAAAACACAAAAACAGTATGTCTAATTTCGGCTTCAGGGTTGTTCCGTTGGATAAAAATACATCATCCAATCTTGCAGTTTTACTAAAAGCATAAGAGAAAAAATGAGCTTTTTTTCCTATCACTCATGAATCCAAGAATATTGGTAAGCTAGTTCTGAGAAAAAATTTTTCTGTCATAAGTTCCAGAGTCTGGGCAATGTAAAAATAATCCTATAAGTCCTGTAACTATTGTCTTAAGTGATTACCACATCTACATGCCTTTTAAAAACACATCTGATGGCTAAATCATTGCGACATGTAGTAGAATTTATTTTGTGTGACTTCTTGGTGCCAAGGACTCTATTCTTGTTTTATACAGTGTTGGCTTCACATTACTGAATTAGACCGGAAATGCACGATCTATTGCTGTAATCAGTGTCTTGCCATTAATCAGCTCCTTTGTCTCTTTGCCCCAACCTCATTCCAGTACCTTGGGGGTTATTTAAACTGTCCACATCCATTGGTGGATCTTACAACCAAAAAGCTTGGTGCCGTGAGAGTCAGGGTCCAGAGAGAAAATATAAGCCAATCTAAATATTTAAAACAAGAGAATTTCATGTGAGAATTGGTTAGCAAGAACTGAATAACCCACCTGAAACTGCAAATGAACTCAGAGATAAACAAAAGCAGGAACTTTGCTTTGCCCCTGGCAGGAGAGAAAAGGCAAGAGGACTGTTGACACAGCAAAGGAATGTCTTAGAATAGATATGAGACCAAATAGAGTCTGGGGAGGCACAAAACCATTAAAATCTTGAGTAATGGCAACTGGAACTTCAACCCTTCTGTCATTCTGTAGTCAGTCTACTCTCATTTTTCAAAATGGCTATTGCAAATACTTCCCAGACATGTAAAGCTCCCTATTCCAGCACATGGCCCCACATACACTCAACTTGTTAACACTCCTCGCTCCCAATGCAAACTCACCTGTCCTTTCTGTCACCATGGGTGGAGTGTCTCTCTCTTCCCAGTGTAGTTACCCTCCTGGGCTTTTGTTTCCATTTCCTTTACTTTCATCAGGGAATTTAGTTCATCAATTTTAAACCCTCTTCTGCACCTTCAAGCCTTTCCATTAGTCATTGCCATCAACATTTTAACATGCTCAAGTCTCCCTTATTTTTCCAACCTCCAAAAAAAGAGGAAAAAAGAAAAAAGGTCCAGTTCTCCATCCTCCCGCTCACAGTCAAGACTTTGAAAACATTGTTTGTCCTCACTTCCCATTCACTTGTCAACTCACTGGAACTTGACTTCGGCTCCTTCTTTCTACCGAAATGGCACTCTCAAAGTCAGACTTTTGTCTTGCTGTAATAGAGAGTATAGTCTTGGACTACTACAAAAATATATATATGTTTTCTTTTATTCCCTAACTTCTAGTTATCTCTTAGCTTTCATATCAAGAGCCACAATTGAAGGATTCAGGATAATACTGTCATTTTCCTCACTGTCTAGAGAGAATGTCTTTTTCAAATTTAGTACTCAGATGTCTTGAGGCTTAATTCAATCTCTCTCCCTCCCACCTTCCATCCACACCCTCACCAATATGTCATAGAACAGTAGTTCACTGAGTGTGGCCTTAGGACCAGCAACATCATCTCCCAGGAGCCATTGGAAATAAAAAGTCTTAGAATCCATTCCAGACCTACTAAATTCCAGACCTACCAAACTCTTGGGGATGGAGTCCAGCAATTTGGATTTTAATAAACCCTCCAGGTTATGTTATGGAAAGCTCGGCACTTGTCCCCAAGGCCACATCAGAAGAAAGAGGACAAGTGGTTTGAGAAGAAGGAAAGAGTTGTTTATTAATTTGTTGACAAATGAGGAAAATGGCAGACTCTGTCTTAAAGTACCATTTCCCCGTCATAAGCAGAAATACAGAGCCTTTAAAGGGAAGGTTTTCAGTTCTAGGACAACTGTTCAACTACAGTTGATGATTCTGATCTTCCCATCTCCTGAGAAGACAACCCCATGATCTCTGCCCAATACCTCCAGAACAGTTCCACTGAGTCATCTCCTATAGCACAAAGAACAAAGGACATTTCTCTGTCCCTCCTGACCACTGGCCTAAGGCAGGGATGCAGGTTTTAGTTCCCATGCAGGTGGTTTTAAATAGATAGAAAACATTTTTACCATTTTTTTCAAGCCATTCACTCTGTTACATTTTCCCCATTGCCAATTTTACCCTTCCATATCTATGGGAGGAAGGGCCACTACTCTGTTATAGTTATCTGATGCGTGCTAATGTTTGATAACTACTGAGAAAGGGAAAACTCTTTTGAGGGAGGAAGAGAAAGTGGAAAATACAAAAGAAAAAATGTAGGGGTTTTAGGTTTCAAGGTCTTTGGTCTGTTTCATTCCCTCTGGTAGGGTGGGAATGGGGAACAGCAAGCGCTGAGAGGTATACAGAAACTTCCAAAGAGTCATGAAAGATCCTCAGAACATTGCAAGGGAGAGTAATTGGATTAGTTGGGTGATTCTCCAAGCAAAACCTGGAGGAGATTAATGCATCACAACTAACTGTGGCTCTGCAGAGGCTGTAGCCACAAGTGCATTGCTGCCAGTGCCTAAATCCCAGACCCATCTTGGAGAGCTGAGAGCAGAGATGGAATGATAGACCAGGTGAACACTGAGGACAAATAGAGCAGGCCACTGAGGGAACATGCTTTGGTGGTTGGAAGAAGTTGTTATGGCTGGTTCTGAACAGTGGTGGACATTTCTGCTTGACCAGAAGACCATATGCAAGAAGATGGCAGTGCCCAGTCCTAGTGCAGAATAAAGTGGGCCCTCACTGAAGAGACAAGAGTACACGTAACAAAGGGAATGGCCTAAAAAACAAAACAAAAAAATGGCAAAAAGATGTTTTCTGTCTATTTAAAACTTCCACGACTCTTTTTGGGAACTGAAGCTTGCATCTCTACCTCCAACAGGTGGTCGAGAAGGTCCTGGGAAATGTCTTTTTGTTCTTTGTATTACAGGAGATAGTTCAACCATCTCAGGCTCTGGCACTGGCCTCCCAGGTGAGCGGAGGTCACAGGCTTTGTCTTTGGCAGAGATGGGACGATTAGAATGGTTAACTACAATAGCCTAGAATTGAGGGCACTCCCTTTAAAAGCACTGTATTTCTGCTTCTGTTCAGGAAATTTGTGTTTTGAGATGAGAATGTATACCATTTTTCCTCCTTTGCCGAAAAGTAATAAACTTCTCTTTTCTTCTCCTCAAACTGCTTGTTCTTGTTCTTCTGACGTGACCTCGAGGACAAATGCTGACCTTTTGGTAACATACATGACCATATGTCCAAGACATTACACTAGTATAACTCTGTAAGCTTTTGTAAACTCTCACATCCTATGGGTGTGGGGGCATAAAGACAAGGAGGAAAGTAATTTGAAAGACTAAAGAATTTATGTGTAAAAAGTAAGGAAAAATTTTAAACTCAAAGAGCTTTCATTATCTCTATTTGGAAAGTCTAAGTTATCCCACTTCTCAGTAGGGTGAGGACTTGTGGAGAAGTTTGGATAACTGATGGAAAAATGAAAGCAGTCATTTTTTTCTTTGTATTCTAATGATGCCTGATTATGACCTTTCTTAATGTCTGCTGTTTTCGTGCTCTTCAGCACTTCCTCTTCCTCGAATGCTTCCTCCCCTCAAACTCAGTAGTATCAGCCTTTCACTGTTTACCTCCTACCTCTACAATAGCTCCTTCTCCATTTGCATAACAGGTCGGTCTTCCTCCACTCATTCCTAAAATGTTGATAGTATATAAAATATTATATCCTCATTTTTTTCCTCTTCATGCTGCACAATCTTTAACTGTGTTTTTTTCCTTATAGGTGTAAGGTGACTCCAATATCCTTAGGATCCAGCCTACAATTCAGGAAAGAAGGAAAAAGGAAAGGTGAAAGACAAAAGAACCCTACTTGTGAAGCTTTGCCTTTTTATTTACGAAGTTGAGACTATATCTGATTTCTGCCTTTACCTGATTAGTCAAAATTGTGTCCCATGGTCATGTCTAGCTACAAGGGAGTCTTTGAAGGTAAGTATTGTAGTTTGGTTCATTTATGTTAAGAAAAAAGTGGGAAAAGGGAGAAAGTATTTTATGTAGGAAATTATTAGTGTCTACCTTGATCTCTTATAATCAGATTTTTGTTAAGAAATCATAGTAATTTGACCCCAAATGGGATTTTTTTTTTTTTACTCTCTAGAAAAAAAAACCTTTCAATAGCTTCACCAATGTCACTCAGTATAAATCTGAGTTTCTTGGCATATGTGAATCCCTTCATGATCTGGCCCTTGTTTTGCACTCCTTTCTTGTCTCAATGCTCTCCTCCCAAGGTGCTTTGATCCATTTGAAGTGCTCAAAGTGTTACTTGTATCCTGGCCTATATTGTTTTCTGTGTTTAGAACATTCTTTCCTGCACTTTCCTTTGGATAACCCTTATTCATACAGGTTCCAATTAAATGGTAGGAAGCCTTCTCCGTCATCCGAGGCTGAGTCAGGAGCCCTCCAATGTTCTCTCTTACTCATAATAAGCACAATTATACTCTATTGCAATCTTTTGTTTATTTGTCTGTCTTCTCCCACAAGACTTGACAGAAGGTACTATATCTCATTTATTGTAATATATGCCGCCTGGCACCTAATATATGCTCGATACATATCTGTTGATTGAACAAATAAATAAAGTAGAATTGAAGTTCAGGTTTGAGTCAGTCTACTATAAACAATTCAAATATATGCTCATACCTATTGGTGCTTAAACTAGAATTTACATTTGACCTCAATTTTACTGCTAGAGAAGAGTAGTGAAACTATCTGGAGCCTGTCTGGAGAGAGGACCATCAGTGCATAATTTTGATTCTAGTTTGAAGTGTTGCCGCTTTTAGTCATCTTTTAACTTTTATTGTTGTTTAGTAGAGCTTTCATAATTCTGATCTCTTACTGTGCAAAATCATTCACCTAATCTTCATGACTCTGTAATAAAACTAAATAGATACAAGCTGCTTGTTAAGATGTAATGAATTTTGGGATACTTTGATGCCAGTTTAGATTATCAAATAATCATTCTTTTCAATGGAGTTTTAAATGGTTTTAATTGTTAATAGGGGCAAAATACAAATCAAACAGAGATTTTTGTTCAGTGTATAAAGACTATGATACCAAACTTCCTTATAGTTTTCATATTATATGTAAACTCATGCATGACACTCATAAGTTCATGAACATATATGTTCACATATAAATAAACATACTAATGTGTTAAAGTACAAAATTGCATATGAGTTCAGCCATTCACTCCAGTCACTATAGAAATCTTGTCAAAGACATTGTTCACTTTATCAGTTAATAAATACTCCTTTTGTAAAGTTTCATGTTAATTATTTTTTTTAATATTTAGTGACAGGGCCAATTGACAATTGCAAAGCTATGGAATCAACCTAAATACCCATCAGTTGTCAAGTGGATAAAGAAAATGTGGTCTATATATACCATGGAGTTCTTAGCAATAAGAAAGAATGAAATAATGTCTTTTGCAGCAACTTGGATGGAACTGGAAGCCATTGTCTTAAGTGAAGTAACTCAGGAACAAAAATAAATAAATAAATGCCACATATTCTCACTAAGTGGGAGCTAAACTATGGCTGCGCAAGGGCACACAGAGTAGTATAATGGACATTGGAGAGTCAGAAGGAAGGGGTGAAGAACATAAGAGATGAAAAATTGCCATGGGGTATAATGTATACTACTCAGGGTACACCAAAAACCCACACTCTACCACTATATAATACATATTAATACATGTAATAGCATTCAACTTATACTCTCTAAGTTTATTAAAATTAAAAAGTGAAAACAATTTAGTGCTAGGGCAAATTTTTATTTTTTTAACAAGTTTGGGCACTCCCACCTTCCCACCACCACATTTCCTCTTTTTAAAAAACAGTGAGCATTATATACCTGACTTCTCTGTAGTGGCTACAACAATTAGGACCAAACTTGAAATTCTATTATTGTGTTTACATTGGCCCTTATACTCTTTCTGTCTTCTAATTTTACACGGTCTTGAATTTTTGCCTAAGCTTACATAAGCTTTAATACTTTTCCCATATTTCTATTTTTATCATAATTTTATTATATATGGTTTTGTTGTAATTTTCCTTAAATTTTCTAGGGAATGAGTCATGGTACAAACAAATAATATACTTTCGTGTGTATAGTCATCCATGCATGAGTTTGAAAATACATAAAGGAGAAACTTGTCAATGCTCGTGTTGATGTTTTATAGAATCATTCTAAATGCAACATTTAGTCTAATCAGTCAACGCAGCATATTTTGCATGTTTGCTAGTCAATATTTTCTTGCCTCTCCTGATTATATCATCATGCTGACTAATTTGACTAACATTTATACTTGCACAAGTTTCTGGAATTATTTTGCCATCTTAAATATCAACACAACAAGAGAGAATGGAGAGGTTTAGTGAAAAGCATTGATGTAGTAAAAATTTAGATCTATGAGAACTGATTTCAGATCTCTTGTAGCAAAACAATAGAAATTACATTTATCAAATATGTTTGAAGAACTATAACAAATCTTCCTATCACTATCTCTGATTTTATAAATGAAGAAACTGAAGCTTGGAGAGATCAAAGAACTTGCTCACTGTCACAGAGGTAGTGAGAGACACCTTCCAAAAATGTGATGAGATAAAAATTTCTCATTTTACTATTCCTTTTGAGGCTAGAATCATCATTAAAAGAATGGGCTTCGGTCCCAGGCACATCTATGAGTCCTGCCACCTAATCTAGCTGTGTGACCCAGAACAATTATTTAATTCTCTGTGCCAGAACTTCTTTATCTGCATTTGATGACAATTTTATTTATCTGAATGCAGTTGTTTTGAGGAATAAATGAGAGAAATATAGAGTTGGTTGCATAGAACCTGACTCATAGGCAATGTTTAATAAATGTTAACTAATATAAATGAAAGGGAAGATGAACTATTTTCTTTCATATGTAAAACAGTAAATTATGCATACCTTAAAAGATACTTCCATAGAAAAGAGATATACTTATATGCCTTCACTGTTGGCATATGAGCTACTTTGTTTTTCTCTTCAGTGAATCAACTGTAGTCTTCATTTTTAACTTTCTAAAATATCTAGTATGATGCATATGATCATTCTCATGTTTTATGTGGACCACCAATAGGTCTCTGCTGTGCTCATGGACATCTGAACCATCCGTAATATGAAGAAAAACACCTTTAGCCACCTGTTCCCATTTGCCATCTTTGATTATCATCATCATCATCATCAACAAGCGTTGATTTATCATCTACCATGTAAAAGCTAATGTGGCTGAGTATTTGGGGACATTCAATAATCTTTCATTTCTATCTTTAAGAAGATTACTTCCTCTCCAAGGGGAATATATGTATATAAAATATACAATTTTAAATATAACAATATAATATCATATTATAATATTAAGTATTATAATAATCCAAGATGGAATGATACAGATCTATGAATGGCAAGACCAAAACTGATGAGTATGGTTCTTGTGGGGCAAGGGAGCAGGCAGAAAGGGAGTAAGTTGAGCTGAGTTTTGAACGAAGTAGAATTGTGGTAAGTGAAAGGGGCATAGGAGAGGCTCTGGGGAAACAATCACGAGGGGGTTAGTTGAGACAGGTGTGGTGTGTGACGTGTGTGTGGAGGTCTGTGTAGGGTGTGGTAGGGGAAAAGAGATAAGAGATGGATTTGGAAATAATTTCAGATGAAATGATTCTGGAGAATTTTGAAAAGGAATTTACTAAATCAGAACCAAGAAATTTCTGCCCAACATGGGAATTATCTGACGTTAAAAGATACTTCCTAATTAACTTAAGTTTGATCTCTAAGTAGCTAGGATTCTAGGATGGGTTTCAGCTTGATGGAAATTTTACTCTCTCATCCCATTAAAAACAAAATTCAAATTCCACCCTCTTTTAAATTTTATATCAAAGAGTTGGAAAGTCAGAGTGTATAATGACTGGGGGTGGGAGAATGGATGAGATTTCTGGATTATAGGTGAACATCTTTCCAATTCAGAGTTGTATAAGATCTGAAATATCAATTCCAAAATAAGAATTAGACAAAAAATAAATAAATAAATAAGACCATGTGTGTCCAGGTTTAGCTCTGTAACGTTGTTCATATTTTTCTTAGAGGAAACTGTGTAGTCTTACATGGCTATTTTGGTTCAATTGTTTATATGCTTTTACCAATTGGCTTAAAACTTTTACAAAATGAAATACCAGAACATGCCAGAGATTAACTGTCTCATTATGCAAGAGCATCTTTAAACTTTTCTTTAAAATGTTATTCCCGACCCCCATAATACTCCAGTTACTATGACACATACCTAAACATAGATGAGTCTGGTTGTCTGCTGATTTGTTTACGGGAACTTGGACTGGGAGAGGAATACTGTGCAAACACACCCTGCTTCGTGTGAGTGGAGAAGCAGTAAGTAAACCATGGCAGTGTCCACCTAATATCTCCAATGATAATGGAAACAGGCCTATTATATTTCTCTTCCAAATGGCTGCCTATTGACCATCTTCATAGCAGAGATAAATGATTCACTCAAAGAATCCTGACTGCATGGGTGGCCCCATTTAACTGATAAAGAGTCCCACTCATGGAAATGTTCAGCTTCTAAATTAAACACACATACACTCCCCACCCCCCCACACACCATTTTTCAGAGTAAAAGCCCATGCACCAGTTTAAATTATCTTAGCATGGAAAAATTAACAACTATTTTCTCTTTTAATTTGTGAATATGAATATCTAGAACTTCTGGCCTGGCATAATGCAAATATTGTGTATGTCTTTGATGTCTCTTCCATAGGTTGCAAATGCAGCTCTCGTTTGTATATGCATTCATTAATTTTCTTATCATGCATATAATAATACTGCTCTTTCTGACTCTGAACAAATAGCACAACACATTTAAATGAAAATCTTTGCAAGCTCAGAAGTACAAAAATAGCAATGATACATAACACTTTTAAAGAGCATTTCATTAATAGATGGATCAGAACATACTTCTTGTTGTACATCATTTAATTGTTATGTATTTAAAATGAGACATGTATCTAATATTCTTTTCAAGCTTTCATATACTTCAAATTTATTATGTCAGTTGTTAGTGGCAATGACATCACAAGATGAATTCAAAGCAATGATTGCTTTAACATTTAAAAAGCTTAGAGTGTGCCGATTATTCAGGCTGCTAAGTGAAAGTACAAATGTCAGTTTAGCTATCTATAATCTCATACTGTTTAAAGGTTCATGAATTACACATGCAGTGGATAGAAATGGAGGAACTGAATTTGACTAAAAGACCTTTTTCACAAAAAATTTGCTGAAACGATTTCTTCTAATGTATTTTAGTGATTAATCAATTTGATTTAAAATGTTAGAATTATTTAAGGTCTGTACTTTGAATTTACTGTGAACTCAAAGCATGTTTATATTTATTGCATCAACTAAGTAAATAGCATATGCTTAATGCTTTTAAAATGTTCTCCAGTAAAATTTAGGTCAGTACTTACTTGTTAGCTATCAGCCCCGAAGATACATTGACATATTTGATTAACAGCATGCTTCTCCCACAGTGCTTTGTGTAATTTCTGCAATTTTATGTCATTGGCAAAAAATCAGTATCAGCTGCTATAATATGCTTAAAGGTGTTTTACTTGCATTAATTTTCTATGTTTGTTAATATTTGTACTTTTTCTAAATTATGTTTATCTTCTTTGAAGAATAAACAATTCTACCAGGTACACATTTTTTGGAGCATGAAAATAGAGATACTCAGGAGGCGTTGATTTCCTACTAACACAGTGTGCTGGTGGACATGGTTTCAAATACAGTGAAGACCAATAATGACTAAAAATTAAGATTATTTGAAATTCTAACCACTACTTGAGGCTACTAAACATTGCATATTACTATTGCTACATAGCTTTATAAAAGGGGCCACAAAACTGGATTGTCTGGAAAGAAATATTTTACCTTTCTCCAGCAAGCAGTTTTTGGTTTTCACCCAGATTCTTATTGGTAAATGTTAATGGATAAGTGCTAAAATAGACGCCAAAGCAGAGATAACTCAGCTAGAGATATTAGAAGGAGAAATGGTTTGATTATATGTTGTCAACCACAGAATCCCACTCCTCTCTACTGAAGAAGATGTTTCTTGGTTATAAATCATTCCACCCACCTAGAAAAGAAAAGAGAAAAGGAAAATGGCAAATGTCAGCCCCAAACATTTAAATCCTTCATCTCTCTCTCTCTCTCTCTCTCTCTCTCTCTCTCTCTCTCTCTCTCAAATGAATGAATATATAAATGTATAAATAATTGTACTAGTTCTGGCATTAAAAAAATGCTGATAGCTACATTTATCCAGCAAGCAAAATGCCCTGCTGGATAGTGGACTTTTGGTTTAAGACAGAAGACTGTAGAACCACAAGCTGAAAAATAGGAATTATAAGGCTGATTTCACCCACTTAAAAAATTGAGGCCACTGGAAACCTCTGGCATAACTGAATAGAGGACCCCCTTAGGATGAACAGTGTAAGCCTACATTGGCCACATGTATTACTACTGTTATCCAGTAGAGGCCAATTAAAAATTATCCCAGGATATTTTCATTTTTGGTTTTTAGAAATACAGGTGAATCAGTAAGCGATTGACTGGGTTCATTGACATCTAAGTAGAGGAAAAGGACACAGGATTCAAGGATTCTGCCTTATTTTGGAATTGTTCCTATTATCCATGTTTCCCAATGGTTCTCATTGTTCACTTGGAGCTATTTGGGTCAGAGCATCCTTAATCTTCACTCAGATATCTCCCATGCATTCTCACACAATTCAAAAGTCTTCGGGGAATTTTCTCTTGAAGGTCACTTTATATCTGGCATGTTTAAGTCAGAACTCATTATGTTTCCACCCAAAGATAATCTCCTCAGTGTGTCCTTTCCTGTGATTGGTGTTGCTAAATTGTTAAGTCATGGAAGTGTTTCAAAGAAATCATATCAACATTTACTCCTCAAGCCCATCTTTTCAATCTGCCATCAACCCAAAATCCTACTGTCATTTCTGGGTTTCATTATTTCAAATTTATTTTTTTTTAACTGACCATCTTCCAGATGATTCAGACACTACTGTGTTTTAAAACTGCCATACAACTAATATAACTAAAATTTTTCATATTCAGAAATTGTAGTGACATAACACTTGAGATTAGCTGCAATTTCAGCAAAGTCTCATTTTCAAATATCTCGTTAGTTTGACTACCCTTGTCTCACATTAGTCTCCTTTGGTTCCAACCATGTCACTTTATTCTGGAGCCCTGAACATACAATTTCAATTTCTGATTGGAATTTAGATTATGTATCCAAAGTAACCCATATTTTTTTTGGTCTGTCCAAAACTTACTTATTCTTTCAAGTCCCTTCAAACCTTTCCAACCCACTTTTGATGTCCCTTCATTTAGTCTTCGTCAATGTGTGTGTATTTATTTGTCTTTTTTTTCTCTCTGGAACTGGGCTGCTGAGAATGCATTTGTCTTTGACAGGCATTCTTCCCAACTGAAGCCATCAGGAGAATATGGAACCATGGCTACATTTTTGAATGTTTACTGCTCGTATCTCTTAGTAATCACTTCTCTTTTCCCTCCTAGCAACTTGATTCCAAGCTCCCTATGACTTTTAATCTCTCAGACCTGATCTTAAAACCACTTCTTCAACTGTTGAGTTCTCTCAATGTCAATTCAGTTAGAGCATTCACTATCGGGCCTCAATGGTACTTTCCTTTTTGTTTGTTCTAAAATTTAAAAAAAATTGACAAATGATAATTCTGTAGATTTATGGAGTACAGTGTGATGTTTTAATATATGTCTACATGTTAATGATTAATGGAATGATTAAATCAAGTGAATTAACATATGTGGTATATATACACAATGGAATACTATTCAGACTTAAAAAAAAAAAGGAAATTCTGTCATTTGCAACAACATGGATGAACCTGGAGGACATTATACTAAGTGAAGTAAGACAGGCACAGAAAGAGAGATACTGCATGATTTCATTTACATGTCAAATATAAAAAGTCAAAATCATAGAAATAGAGAGCAGAAAGGCTGCATGCGGGAAGGGGGTGGTGATGAGGAATGGGGAGATGTTCAAGGGGTAGAAAGTTTCAGTTAGACAGGAGGAATGAATTTTCAAGATGCATTGCATGGTGACTATAGTCAATAATAATGTACTGAATACTTCAAAATTGCTAAAAGAGTAGATTTTAAATGTTCTCAATGGCACTTTCTGACCTTGAGTTTCACCAATCTTGAAAGCTTTTCCTGATAAACTTAATCAAGACCTCTACTTCCTGGAAATCAACACCACTGTTTTAGGTAGGCATTGAGTATGATAAGATATAGTACTTTACAATAATTTCCTAAATTGTCCCAATAAGATCCAAATTTCCTAGAATGTAGGGGGAGTTTTGGTTCCAATGACTCCTCCATGGTACTCATCAGGCAATTAAACAATACATATGTAATCGAATGGAACTGAAAACCAGGCAGAGGGATAGGAATGAGGTAATAGGGAGTAAGAACCTGGACGTTGAGCTGATAGAGTACCAGAGAGTAGGAAGAAGAATTTAGCAGCTTATTATGTAGGCTTGGCAGCTGATAGAATGGGGCAGATAAATGAAGGCCATTTGATTTCACTAGCATTAGAATAGACCTGTGGGTCTAAAACATGGTTGTACTTTTTAGTCCTCTGGGAGCTTTTACAAGGTATTATTCCCTTCACTACCCACCCTTTATTACCCACCCACCCCCATTCTGTTTAATTGATCTGGGATAGAGCATTAGTTATTTTTAAAAAGCTTTGCAGGTAAGTCTAAGGTGCACAGAGGGTTAAGACCACTGATAACACAACCTTGTTACTCAGTGTGTGGTGACGGGACAGGAGGCATAAGCATCCTCTGGGAGACTGAATCTCCTTCTCCCACCTCCACCCCCACCCCCAACCCCACCCCCACACTTTGTGAATCAGAGTTTCTATTTTAAAAAAGCTTTTCCAGGTGATTTATATGTACATTAAAGTTTGAGAAGCAGTGTTCTGTGGAATCTATACTAATTTCATCCTAGGGGACCTCTGTGACAAGCCAAGCTTCTAGTTTGGCAAACTCACTGCACCTGGCTTAGACACTGCCTGGCAAACTCCCATGGCTGCTCATACTCCGTATGGGTCTAGGAGAAGCAGGGAAGGTGAGAGAAAAAAAATAAGAAAAACAGGAAGGCACGGCCCCCCAAACCTGGCAATGATTCCAGTTAGCCCTGGATCCCTATATTTTTTTCAAGATCAATTTTATGTACTGTGACTCAGCACTCTGCCTTCTTCCTATCTTCTCTTCTAACAATTTCACCCTCCCCCAAGAAAATCTATTTCTTTGTTGATCATCCAGAGTTTTAAAGCTACTTATCCAAAGCTTCTTATGGGAAGTATTAATGCTAATGGATTTAGTGCTAACCACACCAGTCAAGATGGCAACCACATCCATGAAAGGATATTCCTGTTTCCTGCCTCTTTCATGCTGGGGAAGTAATCAATAGGAAATTTGGAAAGGATGTGAGTGTCAAGGGAAGAGGACGTGATCTCCTAATGTTGACAAGGGCTCTCTTTCAGTAACTAATGCAAAGTTTGCTTTTAAACTTTGAAAATTTGAAATATTACCTCTGTTTGAGGAGATCAATCCTGGTTTACTCCCAAAGTCACCTGGAGCATAATGGTCTACAGCTGCATTGTCCAAAACAATAGTCACTAGCCACATGTGGCTCCTGAGCATTTAGAATGTGGCTAGTCCAAATTTAGATGTGTTATACATGTGAAATACACACCGCATTTTGAACAGTTAGTATAAAAAAGAATGTAAAATGCCTAAGTAATAATTTTATGTTGATTGCCTATTGATACCCTAGTATTTGGATATATTGGATGGACTAAATAAAAATACGATTAATATTAATTTCAACTGTCACCTACTTTTTTAAAAAAATAGGACAATAGAAAATTTAAAATCACATATGTGGCTTGCATTATATTTCTATTAGACAGCATCAATTTAAAGAACTGAGCAGCCCTTTTAGACAGCAAAAGTCTAGATCATTATTTACTCTCACACTAATTTAATTATAGTGCTACTTTACAATGAAGTAGTAGGCCTTGTAGGCTTAAGCTATGGTTTTAGGAAGCAGCCAGGGCTTGGGTGGCATCAGCAGACACAGAAAATGGCAGAAACATTAAATTACAGCTAATTTGGTTTGAGTGCATTTTTTTCCCTTTTCACCAAACTGTCCAAAAATTTATAAGCTCTCATAAACAGGCTTAGGGTGATTCTCACTAATTCAGAGAAAATTTTGGAGGTGGTTTGGCATGAGCCAAAATGATGGCATGTAGTATTTGAGAGCACACACAGGAGATAAATCTTACCTAAATAGGATATATTTATTGACTGCTTGCTATGTGCAAAGCACGATAGTAAGTGATGCTCCATACTGAAAAGATCTTACATTTTATATAGAAGACAGAAAATAGGAAAGCATGAAGATATGCAATCTATTAGCCCAGTATGTCCAAACAAAGAGGAGGGTCAACATCAAGAACATACAATACTAAGGAATACTAAGGAAATTGAGCCTTTATGAATTGGATGGACTGAATGTTCCACACCTGCATCCAGTTTGTTCTTACCATATTGACATTTTCAAATCAGCACTCAAAATAATCTCATTTTTTTTTCTTTTCTCTTTCTCATTGTACATTAGTAAGAGTATTAGCTTTGTTCTTTCTTGTGCTTAGGTGGGCCAAGTATCAGACTAACCTTGTGTCAAATATCACTACTTAGAAAGGACAAATTGTCAAAAGTTGCAACAAATATGCTATATTTGGCCTTTCTTGGGAAAAGAATGTGATGATGAAATTAGCCTCAAATTGATCTGTGGTTGCTAAATATTAAA
Source organism: Lepilemur ruficaudatus (assembly GCA_963574885.1). Lineage (NCBI taxonomy): Eukaryota > Metazoa > Chordata > Mammalia > Primates > Lepilemuridae > Lepilemur > Lepilemur ruficaudatus. Next base: position 26,599 of record CAUYRT010074719.1, on the reverse strand, counting down.
TTCTTAGGATATCACAGGTAGGTCATTTATTTAGTGGTTCATCATCGTTAAGTGAAACTTTTTTATGATATCAACATCTTTCAATATTTATAACAGCTTTTCTTTTGAAGGAATATTAAAAAAAAAACACAACTAAATCTACCAGTACCTGATAAAGAGATAGTACAATGTGAATAGAGACCAGTGATCATCAGTCTTACTTAGAAGTTATAATGCTAAAACAGATAAATTCTAAATGAAAAAAAAAAAAACAGAAAAGCTATCACAAATCAAAAGAGAATTGATAGAGTATAATGCCATTCATGACAAAAGTGAGTAAATGTATTATTAGAGTTCATGAGAAACAACATGTTCATATAATTCATTGAGAGGAGGGTGGAGATGGCCTATCCCTTAGACATCTTGGCCAGTTTTTCTCAGACACCAAGGATAAAATCTAATGAGCTGTAACCAAAACTTTTTAAAAAAAAGACAGAAAATATCAATATTCATTACAAGTTGTAAGAGTAAGTACTGTTTCATGAAAATCTTACTTTAGTTGTATGTGTATGTGTATGTGTGGGGTGTGTGTGCATATGTGTGTAAAATATATCTCTTATTGTGGACAGTGGTCAAAGATATTTGAAGAACATTATAAAACGCATTTTCATGGGTGACCATCAAAATGATGAGTCTGAGGTCCAGGCAAATGAAATCTTTCCCCAAAACTACAGAACTGATTTTGATAAAAAATGTGACCACCCATAAACTTCACTACACTATGCTGCTAATTCATTTCAATTTCACATATCCTACATTTGAATTTGGAGAAAAAATTCTGTTTCAACTTTAAAAAAGGTGAAAGAGCTTATTAACTCATAGATCATTTTGCATATGACTTTACATACTATAGAAATAAGATGAAAGTATACTGATACAAAGTTTTCTTGTAGTTATAGTTTAGATTAAATTAACAGCAACTGTTTTCATATTTAAGAAAAGGATGGGTGTTGGTTTTCTCTTTTCTGAACTAATTCTAAGTGACAAATACAAGTCAACAGACAGTGGTCACTAGATATTACATTTAGTGAGCTACTATAGAAGCATTTTCTCCTATTTTCAGCCCCCTAGGAGTTTCTGATCCAGTGAAGAGCACAATCATGAATTTTAACCAACTGTCAAAGGGTTTATTCAATAGATTTGGTACAGGATTCAAAACGGTTGTTGTGTGAAAGAAAAAAGTCCAAATGAAAATACTTAAAGAGATTAAGCCATTTTAACCCATTGTAAACTATTGTAAACCACCATTAGTCATTGTAAAAGGTTAAATGCTGAAATAAAAAAAAAAAAAGTTAAATGGAAGGAAAAAACTTTTTGTAACCATAAAATTGTATGTTCCAAATGGAAAAATAGTTGGTCCCGTCTCGAAAAATGGGGATATAAGGTATTCAACTTTTTACCATGTTACAAAGATACGTTTCTATGTATCTTCAAGATCATTAGCATCCACTTTAGGTGTGTATTAAGAATGTAGTATCATAATACTTTATAATACCTTTACAGATGAAAATTAGGTTGAGGCAATATGAAGAACTTTGGGTAAATCTGGTTATAGGATTCATTGTCTCTTTTTCATTAACCCACCCTAAGCTCCTGAATCTTGATAAGATACACTTCAAAGTAACTATTATTTCTAGTAACCTTGGCAATTTCCTTGTTTCCTTCCATTAATAAGCATGAAAACATACACTTCTTTCTAGGAAACCAGCCTCTTACCATTTGATTTTATAATACCATTGACTTAGGCGCCTTTTTCCAAAGAATTTATGAACTGCTTATATACATGTATAGACATATATACATATAACTTAGACTAGCATACTAGAATATTTATAGAATTATTTTTTAATTACTGGTGGCATAAATATTTTTGAGTGCAGTTGTATTAACCTCAGTAGTATTTTTATTGGCATCTTAATTGTTGCAAAAACATGTATTTTCATATAATTATCATTAACCTACAAACAATAACCTTCTGCATATTTAAAGTGGTTGCAGAGCTTGTTATTATAGACTGCTTTCAGTGCTGTTCATTTAGTATGCTGTGTTTTTAACACAAATGTAACCCACTCTGCATTTTCCATTTAAAATGCATAAGGCAAAGTGCATCATAACAGGATGTAACTATGTATTAATCAAATTAGCACAACACTTCAAAGGCTTGGGCTTTTTGCTGGGCTACTGTTAGATCACAATTCATGAAGGAAAGAAGCAGCATAATGAAAGGCTTGGCAAGGGAGCAGTTTATTTTCTTTCCAGAAAGATATAGAGTGGGTTAATTTTCATGATGGGAAAACATGTGGAGAAAGGCTAACAGTAAGCATTAAGCTAAAGGACAATAAGTGGAATTTAGAATACTAGGGTGGGTTTGCTGCTGATAAAACATAAATTCTATAATTATTTGATGACACAACAGAACTCCAATGACCTATTGTTAAATTATTAAATCTTCATGACCCAAGCAAATAAAAGCCAGTATAGTCAATATTAATATTCAGAACATGGCAGATCAGACGATTCTTTGTCATTGTGAACAGCGTGCTATATAGTAATGGAAGGTATGAAGCGCAGTGCATCCAAATACAGAGCTCAATGCAAACATATGCCATGTAATATGGTATAATTGTCATTATTTATTGATCTTTTGGTCAATATTTGGCTTTGCATAATCTTAAATATGTACATAGTATAGTGTACAGACAAAATAAACTGGATGGAACTTAGCTGGGATAAATGGTTAAAAAAAAATTAGACAGCCAAATAAATGAAAGTCAATTATTTCGTTGAACATCCAACTGATTGTTATCATTAAATTCCTGATGCACTGCGAACTTTCTCTTTACTGCTACTGACAGATAACAAATGAGCAACTAATTTCCTTTCAATCTAAAACTTTATTTTTCTTGGCATGGGGATTAGAATGAGGAGGGTACAGTGAGAAGCACTCACCTCCCTCTTGATTTTTTTTTTTCTAAACGGGAGCACAAGGTTATTTAAATGCTAGGTTCCATTTTCTCCCCCAGTGCAAGACCAGAAATCTTGTGGTCTACTTCAAGCAATAGAGAAAATAGACAATTTTTACAACCAGAGCTAGATGAAAGTCACCTTAATTTTTGAGTGATTATGAGTGTGTGCTTCTTTATGGAAAGGATGTCCTCTTTCACGGTACACAAATCCAGGTATCTGTACATGGACAAAGATGCATGGTATTCAGAGTAAGAAATGTAGAAGCTATGAGAGCTGAGGGTGTGTTGGAAACTGGACAAAAAGGAGATGAAAGAATTGGGCAGATGAAAGAAAAGGAGAGATGAAAGAAATGGGCAGGGAGATGACTGAGGTAGGGTAGAGGAGAAACCACAAGGACATGAGGGTAAGAGAAATTAGTGGGACTGGGAAAGGAGCAGAGAGGCGAAGGAGAGACCTAAGTGATCCACCACAAGGGCAAGCAGTAGCGTTTACTGGACACCTCACTGCAGCTCTCAATCTATAAAATGATGGTCATGGCTGTGGTGGTGATGGCTTAGAGGAGCGCTAAGGAATTTATGATTCTTGTTTTTTTTATTCAAGTTCTGCTTCAATAGTCTATTGAAAATTCCTGAGTTTGTAAATACTAAAACACTGCAACTTACTGCTAGAATGACTAAGCATTAATGATAAAATCAAAGTAGAAGCTAAACTATTTAGAATCGAGCTTATAATTCAGAAGTTCCATCAGCTGTGGCTCTATAACTCTTTCTACAAGTGCCCGGTAATTCTTGTTTTGTCCCTTTCTTTTTCTTTCTTATTTTTTTTTAATGAGGGAAAGGATTTCTATTTTTAAGAGGGAGGTTGATATTTGCAACAAAACCCACATTGGTCTCATAAAGAAACCACTAAAAAATCAGGAGCATTCATATTGCTAAATCCCACACCATGATTTTTCAGTTGTTCAACTTTCCCTTTAAAATAGTGTGTAATCCACGTAAACCAAGGTTTTCCTTCCCCAATATTATTCCCATTTTGACCAGAGAACTATTTGCCAGGGGCAGGGAGGGGGCAGTACTGCCCTGTGTACGTAGGATGGTTGGCAGCATCCTTGGTCTTTACCCCCTAGATGCCAGTGGCACCATCCTCCAATTGTGATAATTAAATGTGTCTCAGACATTGCCAAATGTCCCAGGGTGGCACAAGTTGCTTCTGCTTGAAAACCGGTGGTCCATACCGAAGGTAGATCATACAGCCAGGACATCCAAAGAATGAAGATAAACTAAATGAGAAACTTTTTAGATTCATAGCACATAATACCAAGTGGTTCAGGTAAATTTTAAAAAATCTCCAGGTCCTAAGATAATTTGTAACAGCCCAAATTCATTAAAAAACAAAATAAAACACCCAAGCACTTACAGTTCATAAAGCTTCAGAATTCCATGGAGAAAGTAAATCTGAGCTTTAAATAATATCCTGAGGGTAGAAGAATTGCAAGTATAGTGAAAGTGGGTTTGAGAGAGAGAGAGAGAAAGAGAGAGACTCCCCATTAGGTCAAAGTCCACATGATTTGAACGTGACACATTTTGAAACAGCCCAAATGAATTTAGTAAACATATCATGCACTGTCTTAAAAACCTTCCCAGAGAGAGTAAAAGCTAGAGTTAGGTCAGTTTATACTTACATCAGTCACTGATTAGAATCCTGAAGCAGCAGGAAACAACATGTCCCTCAACTTGGTGACTTTCGAGCAAGGGAAAAAAAAATATTCTGTTCTGACCTTGCCTGAAGTCAGTTTTTCCTCATAGCTTTGCTGGAGGTCAGAAGATTTAAATGACAGGACTTTGGCACTAAAGGCTAGTCTGGGAATCGTTTTGGTGTTGACCCTGTTTTTTAGATATACCACATATATCACGCAGACACAGAAGGGAGGCAAATCCTGTGCGACCAGTGAGTGAGTGCCCCTGACACTGAGCTTTTCCCGTGGTAGTTCTCAAACTCCAGTGTGCATCAGAATCACCTGGGGGGTTTGTCAAAATACAGATTGCTGGGCTCCAACCCAAGGTTTCTGATTCATAGGTCTGGGGTGGGACCTGAAAATGAGCACTTCTGTCAAATTCCCAAGTGATGCCGATGCTGCTGGCCCAAGGCCCACATGCTGAGTGTGTTTTCCTAAATGAACCCCACACCAAATCATGAGTCCTTTCAGCTGATTTTTTTTTTTTTTATTGCTCAGGTTTCAGTTGGTGATGCCTCTTTTACATTTGTTTATGTGTTGCCTTTAAATATTTCACTAATTTTTTTCATGATATAAACCTTGTCTCTTCCTGTAGAACATTTGTTCTTTCACGTACCACACAGTGCTGAGTGCACAATAGATTCCCGAGAAATGACTCCTGAATATAGAATCAATGAAGACAGTGTAAAGTATAAATGTACAGTATATTTTATCCTTTTGATTTTTCTTCATCAAAAGTAGCTATGCTTTAGCTTGGCCTGATACCAACTCCATTTTCTTCCCACTTTAAATCTGTTTTTTTTTCCTGCATATAGACCTCATTTAGGATGAAGAGGAGTACATATTATGGCTTACATACTTCAACATGAAAAGCATATAAAAGGACTTTATAGCCATACTTCTATTTTCATTATCTAAGTGTATTAGTAAAAGCAAACCTATTACATCTTCCTTTTGGGAAGCCAAAAACATGTGGAATTTATGTTATGAGAAACAGCTTTGACAGACTTTATTTGACATGCACATCAACTGCTGAGGATAAAAAAAATTACTAGAGGAAATGCTAAACTAAGTTATGATGCTGTCCTGCCAATAGAAGATTGAAACTGGTTGGTTGGCTGTGTCTTGAAGATGCATTAAAATATGAAGGCACAAAATGGACAGCTGTTTCAGAGAGATCAACCCCGCATTATCCTAACTGATAAATAAGTGTGCAATATAATATATAATTCTGGTGTGGGGCTCCAGATCTGAGATAATTCTTAAGAGCAGGGCTCAAGTGATTTGTCATCAGACCCTTAGAAGCAATGCTTTGTGTTACATTGCTGCACACTCTGCTTTTATTTAATGGGAGCTATATCATTTTTATTTGATTCCTTATTTATGTTTCAGAATTCTTGAAAGGGTATTCTGCTATCAAAGTGAAACTATATATATACTGCCAAGCCATTTGAGCTCATATATGGATAAATAAGAGATCTCCCCTGCACCCAGCTCCTCAATGTTCACTGAGAAGTTCCACCTTTCACACTATGATCTATAAGAAGGAATGGACATCATATATCTGTCCTTTTTTTACACCTCTGGCTCCAGAACACACTTCCAGATGACCTCTGAGTTTGTAGAAAAACCTTTTTTCTTCCTTCCTAAGATGTCATGTATCTCTATATATATATTTGAACTTCAAATTAAGAAACATAAAATAATATTTGAAATTAAGATTGTCCCAGAAAATCCTTGTAAGTATTAGATTTAGAGACAGTGGTTTTTAAAGCAATGTCTGCTGTTAGCATCACAGGTGCGTGCAAAGAAGAGATTGGAAGTGTTTGCTTTCAGCTCTCTTCTCTTCTTCTTCCATTTCCCTTCATGATCAGTTTCAACATCACTCCCACTCCCTGGGACCCCAAAGGAACCACAGCAAAGGGACCCCCACAGCAACACACAGGTGTCTGGCTTTGCTGTGGGGTCAATGTTCTGATAGCACATTGTCCTTCCCTCTTTAAACAAATCTGCAAGGAACTGTTCTCCATTGCTGTGGATGTATGACCCTTCAAAGTCACCGGAGACCCCTGGGGCAGGAGATCTTAAATATAAAAAAAAATTAAGAAAAGCCAACCCAGAGTTACAAGAATCAAAGTATATATTAAATATTTACAATTGATAATGATTTTAACCACACAAATTCAGTACAACAGACTCAGGCAATTCACCAAGTGATAATTACAGAATTTATTTTAAAATATATCAGTTTATGACGTGCTGGGTGGCATGGTCTAGTAATGGCATGCACATTTACAGTGGCATGAAGAACATCTAGTTCTTTTCAATTTCAGCAGCTTGTCCATAGTGTGACCTCATGTGCAAACAATATCCAAAATCTAAATCTGAGCCTTTCCACGAATGTGAGGCCACAGCTAAATGACTGTGTTGGCCCGCCTTGACTAGGCATTATACGCAAGATATTCACCAGCCCACTTTAGAGAATGAGGATCATTATTTCACAAATTTAAAACATCCCATAAAGATGCTTTATGTGAAAGAAACCAAGCACTGAAGAGATCTAGACTTTACTTCTTATCCAGTAATTAAACTAAATTTAGCCTTCAGGCAAAAAAAAAAAATACAAATTGCACTACTGGTTAACGCAAGAGAAAATTCTGGTGCTCAGACCATATGTACCTATCTATTAATATAGCTAAACACCAGTGAATATTATTAATATGTCCAAGACTCTGGTTAAATGTTAGTTGCATCCAACTAGAATATTTTTACTAGAGAAACCTTAAAGGCTCAATCCATTATACTCCATATAGAGGAATTTCATCTTTCCATATAATTATCATTGTCAAATTTACTCTTTTGATTTATTTAAAAATCAAAGGAATCAATCCGTACCCCTCCTTCTGTTTGTTTTAATAATTCATCTCTAGAGAATGTACAGAATGGGTCACAACTGAAGATCAAAGAAGTGACCTCTTTTTTGTCTTTAGCTAAAAGGATCATATTGTTGATAATAACGTTAAAGGACTTTGTCTTTATTACAAACTAAGCCAAAAGAGGGAACATCCATAAATTTCATCAGTTGTGGCCTCACACCAGTGAATGCACTTCATAAAAACATTTATAGTAAACCCCACTATATCTATATTCTCCCTTAACTGCATCTCTTGATATATAATGTTTACTGCTGCAAGTCAAGAAATAATACACACATGGGTACTTATATGACTTTGCCATTTCAGGATTTTGGAAATGATTATCTTGAATAAGGTGATATGGCTTTGTTTTTAGATACTGTATGTACTTAAAATAGCTTAGACCATTCTAGAGATTTTGTTACCAAATCTTTTCATGTGACTATATTGGATTTGCCTGCTCAAGGCATGTTTTACATTGTCATTGTATTAATACAGCAGGGTTTTTAATGCTCATTGCCACTTTCTACATCCTAATAACTCCTAATTTCTCTTTCTAGAGGCTTTCTAGTTGCCTCTCTGGACAAGATGTGTATAAAGTTATTTTTATCTGGAGCCTAATTCCAGCAATTCCAGCCTACATTTGATAGCTTTCTCATATTCATCCTCCCAAATTTCCCTCACCTAGATGCTTGTTTTGCTGCATATAATCTGAGACACATACCTAAGAAACGTTTCCCTACTCACACTGTTCACCAAGTACCTATAGTTTCAAATTCAAGTCTCTACAACTTTCTTATTTTCTTTTGAGTCCTATTGACTGTTTTTTGAAATATCAGCTTCTTTCTCTGCTTCCAATTTTACCTTTCCTATGTGAACACTAGAGGTCTAATCTGGAGACATAGATATCAGTTATTTCCCCCTTCCAGTGACTATTCTGCCATGGATCTTGGTAACAGCCAGTCAGTTTTCCTTTGAGCAATCACCCTTCTTCACATCAGTCTTTTGGGTGGGATGATTTTACCCCTTGCTCTTGTAATGGACAAGTGCCCAGACTTGGCCAATGATAGTGAGACCTGGATCTTCAGCCGCAACAATTGGGAAAGAAGAACTCTCTTTTTTCTTTTTCTCCTTTTCTTCTTTTTTTTAACCTTCAAACCATAACATGACATTTGGTAGATAAAATTTTGATTAACAAGTAAATAAAATCATGCTATAGAAGTTTGGAGACCACAGAAATACTCATTCTAGTGCAAAAGAGACAATCCACAAGAGCAACTAACCACTGTGCATTCTACAACACAGCATTCTGCTCCCAGAGGCTCTGCAGGTGCAGGCACACACATGGCATTTCATTGAGAAGTTGTCCTGGAATTATCAAGAAGGAATCTTAAAGGTGGTCAGAATAGCCGGAAGGGATTATAAACCAAAAATGTCAATGCAATGAGTAGGTGAAGAAAGTTGGATGTACATTTAGTAAGGAGAAATAGACAACAAAGTTATTCACCTCTATTTCTGGGAGGAAAACTGAGGCTAAAAATAGACAGCCCAAGAGGGTGAGGAAATACTTGCTTAGGATTGGCTTTTAGTCTTCATCCATTTTAGGCAGTGACTATTATCCCAGCTCCATGGGGATTCTAAAAATTAGAAAATTTGTAGAAGATTTGTCCTGAGTGTAAGAAGAGCTCTTTCTACTTAGCTGGTTACAAGTAAACCTGGAGATGCTGAGGACCACGACATGAAAGGGTCTGCCTAAGAATGAAGCTAATACCAAGCACAGCTGATGCACCTGACTGTTTAGTTGTATTAGCCAAAACACCTCTCCCTCTCTCTTTTCCCCTCCTTATATTAATTTGTGAGTACCAGCTATGGACCCAGGAGCATAATAGGAAGTGAGGTGCATACAAAGAAGTATATTACAAGTTAGGTATATAGTTGAGACCAATACCCATGACCCGGAAAGCAAACAACAGTGTATGTTTGAATCTTAAGTCCTAAAACACAGACCGTAATGTTATAAGTCTAGAAAAGACAGTAAATTGAGCATGGACTAACTTCACAATCATGTTAAGTTTTAGGCTCTCCCCATTTTTTCACATCGTAATTTCATTCACTCCATCAGGAGATCCTTTATCTGCCTCCTCTTCATCTTAACATGCACTCTGATACACGCTATTAAAAAACAACAATGTTTTCTACGTACCCTGAATGTGACTCAGTTTCCTGATTTGCAAAATGGGCTTTATTGTGCCAATTGAATAATTTCCCTTCAGGGGTCTGAGAATTATTACTTTTCCCCATTTTCTCATTTGTATTTTCAATGACATTGGAAGCCATTTATTTTCTCCTGCTTTATTTTCACTGTGCTCTGCCATTAATCTTGTTCCTAACCTCTAGTTTTCACTCTAGTTGTCCACTCAGTGATCTCATCTAAAGTATTTTATTTATTTATTTTTCCTAACAGACCACTGCATCTTAAAGGCCTCACTGTAGTTTTTTAAAACTATTTCTTTCCTTTTTACAGCAAAAATATCTTGCTTCTGGTCTAGCAACTTAGACCAGATGGACACTGTAGGCAAATGAATGAGAAAAAATAACCTCTGAATAGCTGAGCTAAGTATGCCCATTTCTTCTTCGGAATTCACCAATTGGATAAATCACCCCCAGCTATATCCCTGGAGGTACAAGTGAGGGGCCAGGAGGCAAATCATTCTTAGAGTGATTTGTAAACAGAAGTTCTACATTAAAATGTGTAGAAAAAAGTGTAACCCCAATGACTGATGACCTTCAGCTTTCTAACAGAAGTGCATAATTAAGCAACACAAATGCCAAATCTCTGCTCATTGCCTTTTTCTGCCCTTTTTTTCCATAGACTTCTCTGAGGTGTTGACTGCACATGGGTCATGTAGAGGTGCATGATTTTCTGTCTTGCCAAAGGCACCTTGCTGAAGGAAGAGTGGGAGCTGAATTCCAGCTTCTGCGGTGCCCTCTGTAGCAATGTAGCCACCCAGAGGAAGAGGCACCATTTTCTACTTGCAAGGCAGAGTGTGCCCCGGGTAGAGTCTGTCTAGAAAGGCTGCCCTTTTATAATTTGTCTGTCCAGAAGCAGCACTTTAAAAAAAATTCATATAAAAGGGCTCAGGCTATACACTCTTAAAAACTCTTCTACGTTTTTTGTCCCCCAAATAAATAAAACTCTCCTTTTTCCTTCTGTCTTCCTGAAGTTCCCCTGCATTCTTTTCTGACTATTCTACTCCATACCACCACTTTGGTCACCCTTGTTCTGTCTTCAGCCTCAGCTAAGTTTTCTTTCACTTTGTCTATACACTGTTTAAGGTATGGCTGACATGCCTGTGATACTCTAGAATGGTGGTTTGCACAACTCAGGGTGGACTGAGACCATCACTTCTATTAAGATAATGTGGGCTTACCTTAACTTTGGCATCCATCATGTTCAACCTTTGGCTAAAAATCACTCATAGAGAAAAACAAAAGCCCCACAGTCTTGTTCACATATGCTACTATTACTAGCATCTCTCCTGCTATCCTCGATTTTAAACTTATTAGGTGGGCTATGCCATTAACTCTGCAAATGGGACCCTGGAGAGTGTCGAGTTAGGAAAAGGATAATAAAAGGATAAATGCTATTTAGGACCAAATAAATAGGAGAAACTCCTATTTTGTGTCTACTTTCTCATTCATTAGCTGATTCACAAAACAAACATTAAGCTAGGCCTTATGAATATGAAAAAATGGTACTCTTGTCCTCACATTCTCTCCTCAGGTCATGATCCTCAGACTAGAAAGCAGAGAGAAAATGTTGACAAGCGGCACCCACCAGTGGAACAGAAGAGATCATAAGTGAACACTGGCTGGGCTAAATGAGCTCAAGTCTCTTGACATGGAAGAAACACATTTCCTTTTCCACATCCTAGTTTTATTCTTTCTAATCTCTTCCCTATAAACTCCTCCCATTTTGTATTCTCATCTTTGGTTGGATATTCTTTATTTTGCCCTTAAGTAGGCTCTTTTAATGTCTGCACTTGATGGGCAGCTCCTCATCTTGGTACACTAGCTTCTCAATACATGTTTATCTTCTAGGTAAGTCAGAATTATCATTGTTACTGTTTAAGAGCTTCTCTTAAGCATTCCTTTTCAGGATCAGAAATTATTTTTCCTCTTGCAGCTGTTGAAATTTGCTTTCCTAGAGTCTGCAATACATATCTTACTTCTTGTCTATTATAAATTCTGAGGTTGTAATACTTAATGGTAATAACCATAGAGATTTCATTGTCATGAGCCTTTAATTTACACAAAGTCTATTTTCATTTTATTAAAAAAATTGAAAGTAAGACTCCTTTCAACAAAGATTACTGTCCCTTTTGCTTCACTTCTATGCTTCTCTTAGTAAATCATAGTGGGGGCAGTATCTCCTGCCACTTTTTCTACAGCGTAGGACATTAAATTGTCATCAAGACATATTAAGAAACAGATATTCTTCTTTTAGTTGAAGGAGGTGTCTGGCAAATGTCTGAACAGCCCAAATCCCCTTCCTTTTATTTCTTGCATTTGATTTTTTACCAAGTCTTATATTTTCTACTCTTACAATATCTTTGGGGTCATTCTCCTCTTCATTACCAGTTAAGGACACTTTCAACTGGATCAACACAAAAACCTTCTGACTGGAATCTCTGTCCCCAAGTTTTTTTTTTTTTCTTTCAATTTCTTCTGAAATGAACTATCAGAAAAATCTTAAAACAGTGCATTTAACCCATGACACTCCTGTTCAAAAACCTACAATGCATCTCAAGTAACAATACGATAAAGCCTTCACTTCTCACCTTGATCTGGAAGGTCTCCATGAACAACTTTACAGATTTATCTTCCACTGCTTCTCACTATGTCTTGATGGTAATCCTCAGGTCCAGCCACATTTACATGTTGTCATCTCTGCCACCGTGTGGATGTTTTCTCCCTTTGGCATTCCTGCATGTTCTAACTCTACTATTTTTGCCACATGTTCTTAATTGAACCGCCAATATTTTTGGCTATTACTCTGTATAATACACTGTGGGAGATTCAATGATGATGAGGTAAAATTTCTCAGGATTTTTGCCTACAAAGGACTTGTGACTTGTAGTCTATTGAAGGCGAGACAGTACGATGTAGAACTCTAGAGTGTGAAGAACCTACACTGATATAAAAGGGAGAATGTGATGTGCTAAAGCAAACACCTTTACATAAGTTTTGGAAAAATAAGATAAGAGACTATTTCTAACCAGGGGGTTTGTGAAAGACTTCATGGAAGCAGGGTCATCTGAGTGAGTGAGGGATAAAATACCAGCATATTGCAGTACAGGCATTCTAGGTTAAAATATTAGCCAATTGTTCAGGGTGCTGGAGTATAGTGTGTATGTCTATCGTGGGTAGGGGAAAGAAGATCATTTGAGATAAGGCTACAGAGTTAGCAGGAGCAGTGCTAAAGGGTTTGCATTTTGCTCTCTAGTCTTGGGGAGACTTTGGAAGGTTCTGAGCAATGGAATAACATGATAGAATCTGCACTTAGGGAAGATATCTTTGGCAACAATAGATATATCATAAATGACTTTGAAAGAAAGAGAAACCAAAACTGTTGATCAGATGAGTGGCTCTTGTAGTAATCTATGCCAATGCTGATGAATGCCTGAATTGGAGAAAGCAGTGAGATGGGAAAGGAAGGGATAGTAGGCAAAACATTTCTGCAATAGATTCTGTAAGCTTAGAAAGGGGAAGAAGATAGGCATTGGGCATTTTAGAAGAACATTAATTTATTCAATAAAATTTCATAGGACACAATATTTGTCAGGAATTCTGTTATGAACTAGGAATACTGAAACAAATATCCAACAAATATTCGACAAATATACTGAAACAAGGCCCAAACTGAAAGAGTTTACAATCTAGTCAAATATAGGAACATAAACAAATGCCACACAAAATAATTAAATATCTGTACCTACATCTATCTGTCAATCTGCTTTCTCAGGGCACAGTGATACGAAAGAGGTGACTTACTAACATGCCATTTGAACTGGTTCTTTAAAGATAAGTGGAAGTTTGATAAATAAAATGGGGTAGATGAGATATTGAGGCAGAGAGAAGAGCTTCAGCAAACACACAGACAAATTAAAGTGCATAGTGTGTTCCTAATGCCCCTGAGCAACTGGAGAAGGCAGTAGAAGTACCTGGTAGAAGATAGAAGGAACATTTGCTAGATTGTGCTCAGCATTTTTCATTTTTTTCTGAAGGTGATAATAAAACAGGAAAGGGTTTAAAAAGATGTCTATGTTTAGAAAAGTAATATTAAGCTGAAGATAAACTGGGGGTAAAGATTGAAGGCAGGCAGTTCAGTAGGGAGTTGTTGCAATAATTCAGGTTCAAGATAATGAATCTTCAGACTTAGGCAGTAGAGGGGAAAAAAGGAAGATTAAATGTTTATGTAGTTGGTGGAATCTAGATATAAAGCACAACTAAATGCAGAAAGAGGTTAGAAGGTGACTGTGAGGATTTACGTATAGATGATGGAGCTGACACTGTTGCCATTGACTGAGAAAGAAAATACAGGTTGAAGAACAGGGTTTATGCAGAAAGTGTAAATGATAAGCATAACAGCTAATAATTACTGAGCATTTATGTACCAGGCTCATTCTAGTATTTTGTATGAATTAACTCTTTAATCCTCACAATGGAATTATGAAATAAGTAATCTCATTATCTCCACTTTACAGATGAAAAAAATTAAGGCATAGAGAATATAAGTAACTTTTCCAGGTTTGCACAGCTAGTAAGATACAGAACCAGAATTGAAACCCAGTCAATATAGTGCAAGAGAATTTATTCTTAACTTTTGTCCATTCTTGTATTTGACTTTGGACATATGAAGCTTTCTGTGTTGGTAGAGAGCTGAAACTCTGAAGGATGGGAGAGCAGTCAAAGGTAGAGATGCGGAAATGACATTCAGTAACAGAGAGTACAGCGAAAGTAGAGTGAAATCGGTAAAGTGAAAGAGTGAAAAGCGAACTGAGCATTGAACCTTACAAAGTGTTTCTGATTAGTGTCTGGAAGTTGTATGTGAGTCAAGGTGAGACTCAGGTGTGATCAGAGAAGTAGGAGGTGAGGAAGGTGAGTACATGGTTTACAAAACTAAAGAGAGTAGATACTGCCAACAAGAAACATATATTCATCAGCCCTGAGACCAAGATTGTGAAGGACTGATACAAGGCCATGAGGTTTGGCATTTGAGGGTGAGTTTTAGGAAAGACGGTAAGCACAGACTTTGTTTTTTAACCTTTTTTTTTTGTGGCAAAAAAACATGAGATATACCCTTAAAAAATTTTTAAGTGTCTCACAATTAAGAGCTCTGTCTTGAAAGCCATAGGAAAATATGCTCCAGCTGATGTCAGCATGAATTCACCCAAGTTGTTCACCTACAGGCTTCAGAAAGGTTACATCAGCAGTAGTAGCCAACACAGAATGAAGACCTGAAGGCTTTTCCTTGAATGTTACATGTAGCGTAAGACATTCAGAACTTTCTTATGTTTCCACAAGAAACAGCAAGAAGGAAAGATAGTTATGGGCCAACAAGGAGTCACAAACAATGAAATAGATAATGACAATGTAAAAAAAAATAGAATAACTTTCTGGATGGTAGACATTGGTTCCACTGTACAGATCAAAGTGTTAGTTTTTAAAAGAAGGATGAACACACACTTCTATGAATGATTAGGAATTGAGAAGACATTAAGACCTACTCCAGTCCATTTAAATAAACTTAAATGAAGTTTTAAATACACTCAGAATAGTCATGTGATAGTCATACCACTGTGATAGTATTTAAAAAAAAAAAACTGTTTCAAGTTACATCACCTATGGGATTTGTCTAAACCACTTCCAACTGGTGAGGCTCATCATTTTTCTTAGCATTCTTGGTCCCTCCATTATCAGACTCTCTATATTTGGTCTTTGTGTCTATGTCTGATAATCTCATGTAAGACGCCCTAGTTCCGTTCCCTCGCCTAGTCCTGGTGGGACACACTGGCTGGATCTTCCTCTGGTTCTTAAGCTCTACATTAAAGGAGAGTGATCAGATAGAAATAATCTATGAAGTTAGCTAAAACAATGCATGTTAGATGACCTCAGCCTCCTCAGGGAAGTAAGAGGTGAGGTCATTTGCTAACAGTGAGGGAAGGGAGTAGGCTCAAGGGTTTGAGGAGAAGAGAGGAAGTTTGGAAAAACCACTGTGGAGAATCTGATTGAGAGTCAAATGAATAAAAGGATTTCCAAGCAGTCCTGAGGGGCTAACTGAGATTAGATACCACAAATTTGTAGTGGAGCCAACTGGCAGCTTCTTGACTTTCTCTAGTAATATTTGGCAGTAGGATAACAAGAACAGAGAAAACATATGGTTAGGTTTGCCCAATATTGAGGATTGGCAGGACAGCTGCAGAGGAAGTTCGAGATGGGCTAAAGGATCTTGATTACTAGTAAGAGAGTGACTGTCGTGTTCAGGCAAGGCAGAGAAATGATTGAACCAACCAACCCTCAAAATAACCGAAAATGGTCACCTTGCTGTCATGGTGCTGGATGATGTCATTCATTTTCCCATTTAGTCAACAATTGCACACCTTACCACAGCCACAGTGAGAGCTGCAGCTTTGCCCACTGCCAGATGGAAAGAAATCCAAATGATTACCCTCATTTACATACCCCTGAGTGTTTTATCTACCATGCTTTTAAATAACTTAAGCAACATGACTCTAACAACTTAGACTATTCTAAATCTTACTCTCTCCTATTCTCTGATAGTCTCTGAGAAAACACTTTAATATTCTGCTTGATTTTCTTTTATTTTATTTCATTCAAGTCAAGGCCCTCTTTAAATGATTATATTTTACTAAAGTTATGTTAGTATCAGTTATCTTTTAAAGCACTCTCAAGGTGACACTGCAAATAGTGAATAATTTTTTGTTAATGTGAATATGACATTAACTAATTTGTAGTGAGTAGGAATTTCTTGTCATTAGAAGGATTGTGTTACGTATATTAGGTTGGTTTGGTCATCTTTCTGATATGATTTTGATCAAAATTATGTACATTAAAAAACTCATTAAAAATCTGGCTTATAGTTTTTCCTTATTATCTCCATTTAACTCACTTCCAATTCAATTCTGGAAGTCATATCTTTATCTCATTCTCAGGCTCTAGAATTGGCTCTTTCTATGCTGACTGATCTTTCAGTGCCCTTCTTTTAGTCTTTGAATTACTGGAAGTCTCTGATACCCTTGAGTTGCTGATATTGGCCATATCACTATTTCTTATTCATCCTATAATCCTTGGCTTAAGTGCCAACTCCTTCAAGAAGTCTTCGTGTCACCTCCCTATCCTCCTGGGCTGGGCAAAGTGCCTCTCTTAGGTACCTATATAACATTTAGTGTGTTATTCTATACATGCACTGTGCATGTTGTATTATAATTAATTGTTCATATCTCAATTTCTATTGTTTTAATATTTATTAAAATTTATTTCTATTATTTTAATATTTTCTAGTACTTTAAGCTTTTTGAGGGTAGGGCTATCTATGTCTTATTCTTCTTTGTATTCCTAGTGTTAAGCATAAACTAGACAATCAGAACATGCATTTGAATGAAATAATGTACCAAAAAATAGCAAAATCCAGAATTTTTTATATCAGGTGGTCAATGCATTTGCATTCTTAACAACTTTAATATGCAATAGTTAGTAAAGCAAGATACTTATTTTGATCAGGAAAAAAGCAATGCAAGATGAAATGAGATGTTGCATATGATTGTATATGTGTGAGTAGATAGACTAGTTTCCTCTACTACCCTTGTAAATGCCCTCCCTCACAGAAAGAGTTGGTGATGATGTGCTTTGGGAGACAGAGAAGTAACTCCAGAAAGCACATTTTTATTGTTAGCCACATTTTGATCCTCAAGCCCACTTCTACACAGGGAATTGATTCGATAACCTTTGAGCCAAAAAAAAAAAAAAATTCTTTTATCCGTTGAAGATAAAAAATTGGGCTAGATGGCATGCTCTCATTCACTGCAGAATTATCCCTAACAGCCAAGAGGTGGAAACAAACTAAATGCCCTTAGATGGATAAACGGATAAAGAAAATGTGGTATTTGCATATAAGGTAACATTATTCAGCCTCTGAAAATGACAGAAATCCTGTCACATGCTACAATATGAATGAACCTTGAAGACATTTTGCTAAGTAAAATAAACCAGTCATGAAAAGATATATATGGTATGATTCCACTTATATGACGTGTCTAAAGTAGTCAAACTCATAGAAACAGAAAGTAGAATGGTGCTTGCTGGGGGCTGGGGGAGGGGGGAAATGAGGAGTTGTTCAATGGGTATAGAGTTTCAGTTTTGTAAGATGAAAATGTTCTAAAAATTTGTTACATGACAATGTGATAAAGTTAACACTGCTGAACTGTGCACTTGAAAATGGTTGAGATGGTCAATTTTATGTTATGTGTGGTTTTCATTTTTATTTTTTACCACAATTAAAAGTAAAATTTTAAAAATAATTATTCTAAAAACAATTGGGCCAGATGCTGTCAAGATGGTACCTCTGACCTTCTCCCCTATGCTCAAATCCTGATACTGATTTTCTGGTGCCTCAAGCTCTAGTTTTTTTGCTTTTTTTTTTGAGACAGAGTCTCACTCTGTTGCCCGGGCTAGAGTGCTGTGACATCAGCCTAGCTCACAGCAACCTCAAACTCCTGGGCTCAAGCAATCCTACTGCCTCAGCCTCCCGAATAGCTGGGACTACAGGCATGTGACACCATGCCCGGCTAATTTTTTCTATATATATTTTTAGTTGTCCAGCTAATTTCTTTCTATTTTTTTAGTAGAGACAGGGTCTTGCTCTTACTCAGGCTGGTCTTGAACTCCTGAGCTCAAATGATCCTCCCGCCTCAGCCTCCCAGAATCTCAAGCTCTAATGTTGACAAGAGGAATAGAAGAGTGAACCCAAGAGTACATAGTCTTTCCTGATTCCACATCAACAACAGAAGAGATCTAGCATCATAGGCCATGAATCTTTTACCATAGGCCTCACACTGGTGTCTATGAGAGGATGCACGTGTTCAGTACTCTCTTTGTAGAGGACAAGGTAATCGAAAAAGAGCCTCATCCATTGAACCAGCCACAGAGTATCCAGGGATAAAGAAGTTGTATAAATGACGTGTTATGGAATGTAAATTTTGTACTAAGGATGATGTAAGCTTCTGATAGTCTTTTAGCATTAGACGTGATCAAATATGTGAGTTAATGCTATTGATCTGTGTGAAAGTGGGGTTAGCGTGATGTCAAAGAAGCTCTGTCACCTGGGCTAGAGTGCTGTGGCATCAGCCTAGCTCACTGCAACCACAAACTTCTGGGCTCAAGCGATCCTCCCGCCTCAGCCTCCTGAGTAGCTCGGACTACAGACATGCACCACTATGCCCAGTTAATTTTTCTATTTTTAATAGAAACAGGGTCTCACTTTTGCTCAGGCTGGTCTCAAACTCCTGACCCCAATTATCCTCCTGCCTAGGCCTCCCAGAATGCTAGGATTACAGGTGTGAGCCACTGCACTGACCTACATTTTGGCTTTGATGATTGGGTAGGAACAACTGATTTAATGTTGTGATGGAGGTAAAAGGTCAAACTCATTGGCCTGAGAAATGGAAGGAGTTAAGGAATTGGAAAGAGTAAGTATAAATTGTGTCTTGGGAAAGGAGGCAGGCAAAGTGTTATTTAGAGGTGAGAAAGTTTAGTGGCTTTTTCTGCTTATAAAGGAAGAGACTTAAGCATGCCAAGGCTTAGGGTAAGGAGTTAATAGAGAGGGAGAATTAGAAGATACAGGAAGCACAGGGAATAACTGACATATGGAATTACCAAAGGGACCATAACTATCTAGAGCTAAGAGGAGGAATCGACATCCAACTGCAGAGGGACACATCTATTTTCAGAAAAGGAAGGCAGAAGGATAGATGTGAGATATCAGACTTCTGAGGCTGAATAAGAATGCCAGTTGTCCTTCCTGGTTTTCAAGATGGTAGTCTAGAGCCAAATATTCTTAAGTATTATTTTGCCTAATTTTGACTGGGTTAATTTAGATTTATTTATTTATTTTTTCACCAAAGGTGAGTTTATCTAAAGTAATGAGTGAAAGCTTCAAGCTCATTAAGCATGAGCTATAGACGTTTCTTAGCTTTACTGGAAAATAGGATAAGTAATACGCAGAAGTTTCCCCGAAATGTTCTTCATTTATGTTAAGCATAATGACTATTTGTCAGGCCAGGTCTCCTGGACTCTTGGAGAAGTGATAGCCAAGAGCTCATGCTAGCCCAAGGGAAGTCAGTGAAGGACATGTCCAACAAAAAAGAAATTGTTTAAATAATTCAGACTGTGGCTTGGGCTGAAATTCAAATCATTTTCCTATTAGGTGATTTCTCAATAATCTCTTAATAGAAGATGCTGGAAGACTGGGAGTTTAGAAATCTTTTAAAAATGTTTTTGAAGTTATTTCATGATGATTCAGTTTCTATTTCTGTTCAGAGTACTGAGATTATTTATAATCTTATAACTGCTTTTTTCTTGGCTATTTTTATATCATTACAGAAGAACTTCAAAATGGTAAATTGCTGACATCCCTTTATATTGGCCTGACTATTCCTCTTCATTTCTTGAGTTTTGATTATGTAAATAACTGTATCATATCATTCTCAATGCGAGCTCCTATTGAGGTCTAAAGGACAGGCAGTCCCAAGAAATACAATCTTACTAAAATGCATTGCTTCATAGGGAACACTAAGGCCCATTGTGAACACAACAACACGCAGCCATAAAATGATTAAAATGTCTCTGGTAATAAAATTTTGACCTTAAGTTAGTGACAGCAGATTGGTACTTTTTTATGCTGCAACTACTACCTGTTACTGTGGAAGGAGGGGATGGAGGAGTAGAATATCATGAAGCTCTGATACAGAGACTAGATAAATTCCTAAGCACAGCTGAAAGATAACTGATGTCATTTTCCGTTATAAAATATAACATATCTCTAAAACATCTGGGTCTTCATATATACTTTGACTATCTTCTTGCATCATTGGAGAATGTTTAGTATGACTGTATGTGGGTTCTTAGTGAATTTATTGGTCATTAAATGTTAAATACCTTATTAATAAGTGATCTTTTGGCATTCTTTTCTTTCTCAAGACAATTTCTTTTTAATCAGGAAGAGTAAAATGTCTAAACTGAAATATAAACATACATATATATGTATTTTTTGTTACATGATCATTGTAGCAGTTTAAAATAATTTTGAGAAGTATGAAGACAAAGATAATCACTGCAATCTCATTGTCTAGGTGTTAATTAATTAATTGCATTTTTGATTCAACAGATATCTATTGAGCACCTACTATGCCCAAGGTATAATGATAGGTTTGGGGAATAAAACAGAGAGCAAAATTAGCATGGTCCCTGACATCATGAGAACAGCTCTACATAATATTTCGGCTCACATCCTTCCAGATAGTTCTCTGTGAGTAATGGTTATATGTGAGTGTGTGTTTATATTTTAAACACATAAACACACACATATATTTTATAAAATTGAATGAACTACATACAGCTCATCATCCACGTCTTTCTTTTCTCAGGGAACAATAGGTTGTGACCATCTCAATTTGTCAATAAATATAGAGTAGAACATCACTTTTTTTGACTGCATAGTCTTTTATTGAATGACTGTCTTAGGCTGGGTTCTCTAGTAAGTAGAGTTTGAGACTTGTTGTGCAGGAAGATTATGAGGTGGAGTGAACCCTTACAAGAGAGTGAGGGAAGCAGCAAAACAGCAATGGTCACAAAAAGTTGAGCTACAATGCAGTTGCAATAAAGGTCTTATGCAATTACAAAGGAAGCTCAGGTGTTGGCATGGCCCTTCAGGGGTATCCTCCAATTGAGACCAATCCTTTGCATGCCCACATCAACCAGTCATTGAATGAGAACTGTCTTCCAGGGAAGAGGCATACTTTTGGGTGAAGTAGCTCCATTAATCAAGGGCAAATATTGAAGAGGGACACCTATGTAAACTGTTGGTAGGCAACTTTCTTTGTAGCTAGGGGAGTAAGTGATTTGGTCCTGAATGTGTTTTCTGGACAGTAACTATAAGACATCATCTAGAAAAGTGGATATATTGTAATTTAAATCAATTCCCAAAACAACATCTAGGTTGTTTAAAAATAGTCTTTATTACAAACAATGCCACCATGAATATTCTTATATATATAACTTTTGCATAATTTAACAACAGTAGCAGATGCCATCACAGAACTGAATCCACTAATAACAATGAGGATGACAAAACCCCAAAAGAACAGGGACCTCTTAACCATCAGAAGCAAGGTGAGCACAGCTATCATAATGGGTAACAAGGGTGCGGTGGCAGTGGGGGATCTTAGCCACATGCAGCATCTCTGGGGACAAGATAAATGGGCAGCCACCAGAATATTACTCATTCTATTTAATCAGAATAAATCAAGGGTTAATGATCAGAACACTACAAGCAGTCACTACATTAAAAAGTCACAATTTTTTTTTCCAGTTTTGTACTGGAGATAATTTTTAGAATACTTTGACTGAAGAAAAGGATTGTTCCTAGGAAAAAGCACCTTGCTACATCATGGCAAGTGCGTATGGTATTGATTTCCCCAGTCCTTTTCTAAATGGACATATGGCCATTTACTTTGGCAACTGTTCTCTGGGGAAAGGAGGATGCACAATGCTTCTGGGACTTTTGGATACTAGGTCTGAGTTTATATTGATGCCTAGAAATCCAACGCATCATTATGTTAAAGTGGGGGGCCTCTGGCGATCATGTGATGAATGAAGTCCCAGCCAAAGCCTATCTCACAGTGGGTCTACCAGATTCACACACAAATGCAGATCATTTCATTTATTCCCAAATACATAATTGGATTAGGGTTGGTATTTTGCCTGTGGAATAAGAACTATCGTTGTGAAGAAGACCCAGTGGAAGACTCTAAAATGACCTCCCACCCACGTGAAATAGTAATTAGAAAATAATATCACATCCTAGGAAGAATGGCAGAAATCAGTGATACCTTTAAGGATATAAAGGATACAGATGTGTTTCCCGACATATATCCTTTAATTCATCAGATTGGGCTCTACAACAACAGATGGTTCTGGTGGGTCACAGTAGCCTACCACAAACTCAATCTGGCAATGGCTTCTAATTGGAAATGCTGTGGCTGATGTGTCTTATTTACTTAAACAGATTAAGGTAGCCTCAAGCAATGGCATATGGTTCTTTCCAATTCCTATCAAGAAGGAATCATTTGATCAGAGATCAGAAATAATTTGCATCCATTAGGGCAGACAACATTATGTATACAAGGTCTTTCCCCATGAGCATTTTAATTCTCTTGTCCTTTGTCATAATATAGTCCAAATGAATCTGGATTGTTTGGATATTTTGCAGAACATCACATTGATCTACTGTATTGATAACATTATGTTAATTGGGCAAGATGAACAAGAAGTAGTAAGTACTTTAGAGTACTTGGTAAGACCTATGTGTTGATAGATCTTCTGAACATCAGTACATTTTTACAGGTCCTGTGGTTTGGTGCACACCAGAACATAACCTCTAAATTAAAGGAGGTGTACCTTGCACTCTCCACCACCAAGAAAGGAGAACAACACTTGATAGGCCTCTACAGGTTCTCAAGAGAGCATATTTTATTCTTGAAAATATTGCTCCAATCCATTTCCTGGGTACAGGAAAAACTGTCAATTTTGAGTAGGACCCAGGGAAGCAAAGGGCTCTGCTGCATTTCATGTGGCCCTGCCTTTGGGAACTTATTTAGTATTGGATATATTCTTACCTAAGATAGAGACTGTAACAGTAATCCAGGTGGGACTTGATGGTTACCGAACCAAGATGGTAGAAGTAAAAGTGGTGAGAAAGAGCTAAATACATTTTGAAGGTAAAAGCTAACAGGATTTTCTGATTAATTGGATGTGGCTTAAGAGAAAGAGGTGAGTCAAGAAGGACAACAAAGTTTCCTATCACAGAGTATTAGTTTAAATGTTTGTTTAAATATCATCTTCAGGAACAACACTGTAAATTCCTAGAGAGTAGCGATCATGTCTTATTTTCTTAAGTCTGTGGACCTCATTTAATGCCTGGTGCGTAGCTAGCAGGCCCTCAGAGAAAGTGCTGAGAGCATTTTAAAACACATGTGTCTGAAGTATTGCCACTGCAAATACTGTGATGTATTTTATTCACTTAAATAAAGATTACTTAATCAAATACATAGTAATTATTTATAGTCATAGAACATAAATATTCTTAGTCTGATTATGGTTTTTCTTTTGTACAGAAATATAGGAGATAAATGAACAAGACATGACCTGGAATAGTTCAATGTTATTTTTCCCTATTCCAAAAGTGCAATTATTGATTTTATTTTTATCATGGTTAGAATAATACTAACATTTGTCATCTCTGTCTTTTAGCACTCAGCTCATGTGGAACTATTAAAAATTGCCCATATAGATTGTGCCATAAATAAAACAGGGTTGCAGTATATGGTGCAGCACACCATTTTAGAAGGGTAGATAAATGCAGTCTGTATGCTACATGTTAGTATGACTAGGACGTTTGGGTAGCAATCAGTAAAGATAATGATGAAGATACTTTGTGGATGATTTATGTATCAATTGTTTTCCTGAAAAAGAAATATAGTGGAGATGAACTTTATTTATGACTGGATTTCTTTAAAAGGGTTAGCAAGGTTGCTACTTTATTGTATGCTCTAGGTTCTCAAATCAATATTTATTTTGTCCTATGCTAATGCAATCCTATCCATTTGTTAAAATAAACAATAAAAAGTGACCTAGTTACTGTGCTTTCAAATCAACTTGCCTAAGGGTTGGAGAATTAGTACTGTAAGACTTCTTTTTCCAATGGTATTTTAGAGTATTGGATAAATACATTACTTAAGTATTGTCACTTTTCTTTCTATATTTATTCTCTGGCCACTCAGTACTTCCAAAGGTCTTTATCTATCATGTAATGATTCTAGAATTAGTGTCTGGAGTGCTTGTGAAAAAATATTTCTCTTTACCAAATTATAAGATTTATTAATAAGCTGTAGATGTCAACTCCACTTGGATCTATGGATGCTTGGCCCCACCCTCATCTCTTTCTTATGAATGAAGAAAGTATTTTTGTCCACTTCCACATTTGTCTTTCATGTTCTTTTTAAAGCCAAGATGACATATTGGTATGGCCATGGTTCTCTTTTGGATAACGTTAATTTAGCTGACTCACAACGAAACTACTAATCCCCCCTTTTTTTCTTTTAACCTGAGCTCCCTGTTCACTATGAGAAAAATGACTCACATATGCCTTTTCTGATTTGCACCCAGAGTAGCTCTTAGGTGTGTCAGACTGGTAAGAAATCCATCAGCTGAATCCACCATTTGTCTCATTTGACTGGGAATTATCTTAAATCATTCTTGTTTAACAATTTAATTCCAGAAAGTTCAGGTTTAATTCATGAGAATCCATTTACCAATAATGATTATAATTGCTTTTTTGTTTTACTTTCAGGTGTCTCTCTAAAAGGGATATGAATCATGTAGATTTTTGGTCAGGAGAACAGGCAATAGATTTAATCGTTTCAAATGTAAACACAGCAATTTCTAAATCCCCCAGTAGGAGTTGTACAGTCAACCTTTGGCTTGGTAGCTCAATAATCATTATGAATGACATTGAAATTCTATTATGGCATAGTTTTCCACAAATGGTAGTGTCATTGAAAATATGAATATTCTAAAATAAAATTCAAGATCAGAAATTTTCATCCTTTTGTAATTGTAGCACCTTATATTTGATTCAATTTTGAGATTCTCCCACTCCATTGCATCTAAAACATTCTTATAGAATATGCTAATCCATAAAGATTAAAAATCTGCTAACAATGGGGAAAACAGGCAATTTAATAATTTTGACAATGATAAAGGAACTGTTCACTCAAACATAAAAAAGTTACAATTAAGGAGATATTGGAATTAAGTGATTAAAAGTGAAGTAGGAAACTTTGAGCTTACATTTATTCTAAAAATTTATCATTTTAAATTATTTTATAGTTTCTTATAAGCATATGACATTTATACTTGGACATTTTAAACCTTACAAAGTGTAATTCTGTAAATAGTTAAATGACATAAGCAAAGTAATTATACGATAGCAGTGAAACTTACCCTTTAAGAGATATTTCTTTTGCAGAAGGAAGCTGTGGAGAAGAGATTAGATTGTTTATTCAACCATTAATTAGATGTAGTTCATTAAAAAACAAAAGTTTAAGGGCTGTTGAAATTACAACAAAAACAAGAAAAACAAGAGAGTAAACTATGCTATAATATTTATTTTACAGTATCTGCTTCTGGTGTGAAACACAGTATCACAATCCGAGATTTTAAGATGTTTCATATATCTTATTAGAAAAACATGGAAGAATATAAGGGAAAAAATTTTATTCAACTTAAAAAGAGACCATTTGTTTACAGTTTTTGAAATTTTTCACAAAATACTATAACTATGAAAGTCACTTTTCCTTAGACTCTTTCTTTTCTAGTTACATTTGATGTATATCAGATTCTCAAATGAGTTGCCTGATACAGGGAGAAACAATCTTTTTTTTTTTTTTTTATTGGGGGAAAACTACAAAGCATTTACAGTATAATGTTTATAGTCACAATTTATAGTGAGCTGATTTCCCAAAATATATTACCACTCAAGTTGACTTATCTTGTTACATTTAAAAATCTACTCTGTCAAAGTAGT
>CAUYRT010074718.1:0-17584 GCA_963574885.1 Lepilemur ruficaudatus | reverse complement strand
CAATTAATTTCTTTCTGTTTATAGTAGAGACGGGGTCTCGCTCTTGCTCAGGCTGGTCTTGAACTCCTGACCTTGAGCTATCCACCCGCCTCGGCCTCCCAGAGTGCTAGGATTACAGGCGTGAGCCACCGCGCCCGGCCTCAAATGCTTTAAATACATTAACTCATTTAATTCTCAAACTGTCTCTGTGAAGTAGGTACTATTATCACGTCCATTTTACAGATAAACAAATGGAGGTTAAGTAATGCTACACAGGCAGCATTTAAACCCAAGCAGTCTGGCTCCAAAGTCAATGCCTTAACCATCATGCTCAACTGAATACGGACTGTTTATCCTCTCTTCTCAGAACAGAAAGCCACAAACAGGAAAAACCACTTGCAGAAACGCAGTGTGGAGAAACGGGCCTACCAAACCTGGGGTCTGGTCCCCACTCAGGTCTGACCCCTGCCCTCTCAGGCCTCCGTCTCCCCATCTGTAAACCGAGGAGTGGACATCTGGATGGTCTCCGAGCTCCCTCAGGCCACGCTGCACATGGCCTGACAAACCCTTCAGATTTCAAAGCTTCTAGAAGTCCCTGCACAGTCATCCCGGGGGAGCCAGCAGGGATCTGACGACTCTCGGGTGAACAATCCGGCAGGCTGCCTTGATTCCGATTGATGACTGTGGGTGGGTCCCCAGGGATGAGGAAATCCTGAGTGTAAGCAGGATAGGGTCCACTCAGGTCCCCAGAACCCACGCCAGCACTCACTCACTGAGGGCTTAGGGAGCGAGTAACCAAATAGCATTCTCCTCTTGGTTCCTCATGTTATTTTCATACTGTTAGTATGAAACTCGACCAGTACCTGTGCCATCCTAAATCTGCTAACTAGGAATTTCCAGCTCACGCAGCCCTACCAGACCACAAGATCTTGAAGGGCAGGGACTGGGGTGCACCCTATCACCTCTGACATACACAGCACTGAGTGATTTTCAAAGATCTTCAGCATTCATAATCTCATTTGAGCCTGAAACCATGTGAGAGGTGGTGAGAGCTTCTGCTGCTGATGGTGATGACGAGGCAGTGACACTGTCATTGTATGTTGAGCGCAGAACTGTGTACGGAGTGCCTGCCGTGTGCTGAGTGCCAGGCCCCCAGAGCACTATGCCGTATCCCAGTCTTCAGAGTGACCTGTGGGGGAGTACTAGGAGAAACTGGGGCTCAGCGAGGGCAAATCACCACCCACGTTTGCACATCAGCGCTGGGCTGCAACTCAGGCCCTCAGTAAACGAGCTCACAGCTCAGTGGGGGAGCGAGACACGCCACTGTAACCCAGAGTCAGAAGCGAGACGCTGGAGCACAGTAGGTACTTAACGCAGCCAGCATGCGTGTGTGCAGGTGTGTTTGGAAGTGGAGGTATCAGGGAAGGCTTCCTAGAGGAGGCAAATCTAAGGGATGATTATTAGCCTTTAGCCAGGACACAAAAAGAAGGAAGAAGCTCTAGGGACAGGGAAAACCTGAGCTGGGGCTCACCAACGTGGAACGGCCCAGCGTGCGTGCGTGCGCCAGGACACGCAGCGATCCGCCTTTCAGGATGTGAAGGCCAGAGGCTGGAGTCTGGCCGAAGAGAGAGGGAGACCCCCGGCAGTTCCTGAAGCACACTCATGAGACTTGTCCCCTCTCATCCTCATGCCTAGGACGATTCTCTCTGGAGCAGATGAGCATGTGAGGCCCGCAGAGCCGGGGAGTGGCAGAGCTGGGCTTGGGACAAAGTTTGACTCCTAACCCAGGGCTCAATCAGAGTGCGGAGTTAAAGCTGGACTCCAAAGGCCCTCAAAGAAACAGGAGACATCGTGTGGCCCCCTGGGCAGAAGAGGGCAGGAGAGGGCCTAAGGGTCTGGGCAGGGGGAAGAAACATGACCCTCCCTTGCCAGGGCACTGGGTCTGTGAGGCCCAGCGGAGGATCAGAAAATGTCGCACACAGCCTCACATGTGCCACTTGAACCACCAAACTAGCCTCCAGGCCCTGCCAGTACCTGGGCCAGCCTGTCCCACTAGGCTTCTTGCTAATGACCTGATCTAGTTGCCTCCAGCCTGGCCTCCTTCCAGAGGTCTGTGGACAGGCACCAGCTCCCCCACTGCGGTTTTTGGGCCCTGACCAAGCCAGGGACATGACCAAACCAGGCACGGTCCAGGACGATGGCATCTGCCCAGCACTCAGCCTTAAATATTTGCTCAATAAATGAGATGGACAAACACCGTCAGCATCCCGAGAGGCGTGTCTCCATCTCCTGCAAAATGCCAGCCCTGTAAAGCCTCACGCAGAAAGAACATGTCACTTTCCTAACACAAATATCACACTTCAAAAAAGTAAACGGGCAGGGCCCAGGGAGAAGAAAATGAGATGCTAGAGAGTCTCTGAGTGGGAGTTAGAAAACCTGGGTTTCAGTCCTTGTCATGTCACTGTGAAACCTGGGGACTTTGCCAAGGGTGCTTCTCTTCCCTGAGTGTCAGCTTTCCTCATGGATGCAACGGGGGCAGATGGGGACGATCTGGATCAGTGACCCCATCCAGGTTGCTCATCAGTCATGGAGAGCTGTTTCCAGCCCCCTGACACTGAGTTCTGCCCCAGACCCCTGGGGTCAGGGCGACCACACAGACCCTCACAGGTGAATGCTCCAAGTTTCTATCTGGCTTGGAGAGACCGGACTCCAAACACAGCTGGAGTTCTCCTCACTCTGACTTTCAGCCTGCCAGGAAGGCAGCTTCTAATGCCAGGCAGTCAAACCAGCACCCTCGGTGCAGGGAAGGAAGGCTGGACAGACAGACGGATGCCACAAATCCACCAGTCTCTCTCTGAGCTCTGGAGCTGCAGACAGGAGACCTGAGCCAGCCTCATGAATGCCATGGTTGGCTACTGAGCAGGTCCTTTGGGGAAGCTACAGGCCACGTAGGGTGGTTCTGGACTTGACATTAGGGACCTAGAGGGAGAGTCACCGCAGACCGTAACACCCCCTGACACATATCCAGTCAGGAACAGATGTACAAATACATCATTCAATGCTTCACTCAATTGCTTTAAAAAAACAAAAAGTTTCAAACCCAGGTGAGAATCAGATACCCCATGACTCCAGCTTCATCTTCCAGGGAAGCAGCCTGCATGCCCAGAAAGCCCATAGCCTCCCTCCCAAGGCTGAGAGAAGCCAGTTCTGTCACACCCGTGGTGGCCGGTGGGAAGCCTGGCCCTAGCTGGTGTCCCACGAGCTGGGCTCCACTCACCTTCACACTGCCTCCCTTCCCCCTTGTAGCCCGGCTTGCAGAGGCATTTGTAGGACTTAGGCGTGTTCTGACAGATGGCGTCGATGTGGCAGTCATCTGTGCCCTCGGAGCACTCGTCCACGTCAACTGCCCCTGGTGGGGGGACAACAGATGAGCTGTGGCCTGGGAGCAGGCCTGGGTAGTGTGTGGGGGGAGCTCTTGCCTCTGCCCTGCCACTGATCACGGGGGTAATTAACAGCAACAGCGGTCACGTGACAGTCTGGTGTGACAAGTGGCAACTGGTAGCATCTCTGGGGCGGCTACTCTGCGCCAGGCACAATGCTACAATATGTCTGGCCTCATTTATTTCACAACAACCCCAGGGCTATTCTTCTGCAAGCAGATGAGGAAACTTAGACTTAGGGACACATGAGGAAAAGCCTCTCTCTGTGTATCCTGCTTTCCCCACAAACGTCACTCCAAGCCTCCTAGCCTCCCCACTCTCCTTGCTCTAGAATTTAGAGCCAGAAGGGTCCTTGGAGGATTTAACTCCAGCCCCTGTGGGTTACTGGTTGGGAAACTGAGGCTAGGGTGGAGCAGTGAGCAGAGGCTCCTGCAGGTGAACATGGGCTCCCAGCCAGCCCTAGACTGGGAAGATATGGGATTCTCCATTCCACACCCCACACTGGAGTGCCCGGTGGCAGGACCACGCCCTCACCGGGTTAACCCAGCTGACCGATGGTTCTGGTCTCCCCAGTCGTCCCTCCTCCCCTCCTGGGAAATCTAGGTGCAACCTGGTTCTCACATCCTGACTTCTAAACTCAAGTTCCGACTAGGGTGAGGGCCCCCGACACCCCCCACCTCCTGCCCCAACACACACATACAGCTCCGGTCTGGAAGAGCTACGCGGCAAAGTAAGGCAAAATAGATCCCGTGTGTCTGTGTATACACCCCAACGTTCCCTCCGTCTCTCTCTCACGCATGCACGCACACACACACACAGGGTTCAGACAGAAAGGACCCTCACGGCCGAGGCTAGCACAGCCGGAAGACCCTTAGCTGTAACACAGTTGAATTCAGGCTATAGATGAGGACCCTGAGGTGCAGTGAGGTGTGTTACAGGCCGGTAACACACCTGTTAACATTGGGGCAGAGACTAGAAGACAGAATAAGCTTTTCTACGTGCCAGTTACCTCCAGCTAGCCATGAATAAAACTCAGGGGAATGACAGAAGGACAGGAGGGCAGCACAGGGGACTCTCTGCAGCTGCTATGAATATGATGGCGGCCCCCTGGGGGTGAGCTCCGAATGTCCCCATCTCTTTATGCCTCTGGCCCTACCTCAGATTGCCTTGTCCCCAAGTGTCCACCCTGAATTACTGCCCTGGCTGACACCTGGGTTCTAAATCTGCATGTGGGGGCTCTCTAAGAGACCCCTCCTCCCCCAGGGCTTCTCCTCCATTAGCCTCCAAGGCTCCAGCCCAGCCCCGAAGGAAGAGAGGCATCAAAAGGAAACATAACAATGATGAGCGTGCGTGAGCACTCACACATGGCAGGCAGCGTCAGTTGTCGGGGGCTGCGTCTGCTCAGGTGGGCAGCCCGTCCTCTACAGCTGCCCAAAGGAAGGGTGAAAAGGTGCCTGGGAGGCAGTGGGCGGAGGGGGTCAGAGCCGGCGCTCAGATGGCCAGGGGCCAGCAGGAACATTGGTGAGGGGCCTTCTGGGGAAGTGGCAACAGAGGGACCCCAGTGCAGGGGTGGCACTGCCTCAAGGGCAGGAAATCAGGCGCCAGAGAGGGCCAATCTACGTACTTCCAGCAGGGAGGAAGGACCACTTCTAAGACAGGACCAGCGGGGGCAGTGGCCACAGACATGGCTCTTCCCACCTCCCAAGGGTCAGTGCCTGGGAATGAGGGAAGGGAAACTGCCTGGGGCTCTGGAGCCCCTTGCGCTACCCACTCCCAATCTTCCACCTAGGTAGGTATCCTCATCAGGATGGAAATGGACCGATGTTGGTGAGGGGTGGGTGGGGCCATCTCCCAACACCCCTCATAAGCATGTCCTTAGGTGGAGGGTGGGGAGAGGGCAGGCAAGTTCCAGGACAAAGCGTGAGGAGCCACAGCCGTTTGTTCCCAGCGATCCTTGAGCCATGCTCCCTGGTCTGGGATGGAGATTCCCTCCCATCACAGGCTGCTCACTTTGACTTTGGTTTGCTTATGCTGGGGACCAGCTGCCGGGGCTGCACAGCCACAGGGCTTCCCTGGGGGCGGGGAGGATGGGAGCAGGAGACAGACACAGACAGAGAGGGACCAGAGAGTGGACTGAGAGGTGGAGAGGGGCACAAGCAGGAACAGTCATTCAGAGGCAAAGGAGCCCGAAGCTTGAGAGAGACACCCACAGGCACGAGGGGGTGTGGACAGCAGTGTGAGCCTAACAGTTTAAATGGCCTGGCATCCTCGCTCAGGGCGTGACTACCAGGAATAGGCCCCCACGCCACCAAACACAGATCTCAGGGAGCCCAGAGGGCCAGGCAGGGCCCTCCTGGCCATGTCCCCCTCCAGGGAGAGAAAGGGAGGAAGTTCCTCTAAGGACGTGGGAGGAGAGAATGTGACTGCAGCTTAGCCAGGAGCCCTCCAGGCAACCAGAGAGCAGGAGGGACTGGTGGGAGGACGAGGAGTCCCGGTGAAATACGGCTCCCCCCGTCCCCCGCGCCCCACCTGGCCTCTGCCCGACCCCTCCCTCGGCTCCCATCTCCTTCTCCCGGATCCCCGGCGCTATGTCCCGAGCCTGGTCCCCCGCCCTCGCGTCTGTCCCCACCGCTCCTGTGTGAGCGCGCAGCGGCCGTAGCCTCCCAGGTAGCTCCGTCCTCTTTCCCCTTCTCCTTCCCCAGCGTCCGTCCGTCCCGCCTCCCCCTTCCTCTCGTCGTCAGTCCATCTCCTTCTCCTCCCTTTCCTCCCGCGGTCCTTCTCCCTTGCTCGGGTTTCTCCTTGTGCCCCCGGCCTTTCTCGCCTCTTCTCTACCGCCGTGTCAATCTTTTTCTGGCTGCTTCTTGTGTCCTTTTGTCTGCTCCCTCTGCGCCAGCTTTCCCGTCCGTCTGTCCCTCCATCCGCCGCCTCCTCTCCCCTCTCTCAGGGTCCGTCCTTCCTTCGAGCACGGTCCTCAGGTCTCCCCGCAGAGAGGACCGTTCGCGCCCCCTCTCCCCAGGCAGCGCGCCTCCCGGCCCCGCGGTCCGCACGCCGGGCCCTCGGTCAGCCGTCGCGCTTCTTCCCTCCCTCCGGCCTCACTCTCTCCTCCCCGGGCTCGGCCCCCCGCCCCTGCCGCGGCCCGTGGGGCTGCAGGAGCCCGGCCGCCGGGCTGCGGGGAGGGGCGCCTCGGGCCGGCTCAGAAGTTACTTTGTGAAGACTAGGGGCGGGCGGGGGCGGCCTCCGGACGGCTCGCAATGGGGCCGCCGGCCCGCGCCCCCCGCGCCCCCGCGCCCGCAGCCCCCAGCGTGGCGCTTACCTGGGAGCCCGCTGCCCCCCGCCAGCCGCCCGCGCGCACCCAGCGCAAGCAGCACGCACAAGTGCCAGCGCACGGCCGCCGCGCCCATGCTCGCTGCGGGCCCAGCTGGGCGTGCGGGGCGCGGGGACCCGACCGACCGGCCGCTCCCGCGAGCGCTCCTAGCTGCTCACAGCCCCGCCAGGGCTCGGGATTCCGAGCCAGCGAGCCGGCGCGGCTGACGAGCTGACAGCGCGCGCTCATTGGCCCGCGGCGGCCGGGGGGCGGGGCGCCGCGCGCGGATGGCCAATGGGCGCGGCCCCGCTGCCCGCGGGGGGAGGGGTGGGCGCGGGCGTCCGGGGCGGCCCCCTCCCCTCGGGGCGGCGGCAGGTGGGGGGTGGGGGCCGGCCGGCTCGCGCGGCCGCGGGGGCTCCGTCTCTTCCCGGCCGGGGCTTGCGCGGGGCTGCCCCCCTCCCGCCCTTGCTCCCGCGGCCCCAGTCGTCGAGGGTGGTCGCCCCCGGGCAGCGCCTGCCCCGCCGCCAGCGCTCCAGGCCGAGGAGAGAGCTGCGAAGCGGCTCTCTGAGGTCGGGAGAGGCCGGCGCCCCCCGTTCGTAGCGGGAGAAACGCGAAGCGCGCGGCAGAACTGCGCGGCCAGTGGCACGCGTCCCCTGAGCGCCACTGGGTGCCCAGCGCGGGCCCGGCACGGAAAAATAGTGAAATCATCTTAAAATTTATGCTCAAAACAAACGAACTTTTTACCCCTCGCCAAAGGACAATGGCCCGTAAGTGCGCTCGTCGTGGGGCAGCCGCAGGACCCGCGTCTGGCACGGGGCGCCCGGGACGGCTCCGGCGGACAATGCGCCTTTGCGCCCAGTCCCGACGGGCGCCGCCCACGCGTGGGCCGAGCCGGGCCGGCGAGTTCGCCGCCGGTGATGCGAGGCCTGGGCCTCCCGGGACAGCGACAGGCCGGCGGGGCGGAGGCAGGAGGAGGGGCGCGACGAACATCACGGTCATTCGGCCCAGGAGTGTCTCTGGCCTGGCCTGGGGTCTACACCTGACGCCTGCCCTGCCCGCCTGGGCCGGCCCCACCGCCGGGAGGGAGGCGAGGCTGCAAATAAATGGCCCCTCTCAGCTGCAGGCAGGACGCTTTAAGGCAAGAAAGTTCAGCAAACCCCAAGGCCCATCTCCTTGACAACCACCAATAAGAGCTCCTTTTTTCTCTCCTGCCCTCCAGGCCCGACTCAAAGACAAGACTTTTCTCTTTTTTGTCCACTCTGCCTGCACCAGTTTGCGCCCCACGTTCCCTCCGCACACCAGCTCCCTTCCCTGCCCCGACACCCCCCCCACGCATAGACAGACATGGTTGTCACGCACAGTCCCTCGGACACAGCCCCACGCACGCTCATGCGCCCTTCTGTACAGGCTCCTCCGTGCGCAAAGGCAAATCTGTGTCCAGCCAACGCTTGCTCCCAATCTGACTTCACCTCAGCTGTGGCACTGATCCTGTGGATGGGACAAGGGGTCCCCGACATGGGGGTCCCAAAATGGCCAGAGAGGACGGAAGTGCTGCTCCTTGTCTCCACTCAGCCCCCTCCCCATTGCTTCGACATTTTCCTCTCGGCGGCTGCTTGTGGCTGGCGGTTTAACTTGGGAGACCCTGTCATCAGGCTTTATTTTGTCCCCCTCTCAGTGTGGTTTTGGGTTTCTGGGGGTGGGGCACAAGCGCCCTCAGAACCACATATTATTAATATCTTGTGCACTGGGCAACAAGGGCAGGAAGTGGGGGGGGGGGCTCTGACCTGCTAGAAACAATGTCCTGTATGTGCCTATTCATCAGGGCCTCCCACCCTGGCCAGGTGTCCCCCAAGCTTGATGGTAGCAGAACCTTCTTCCAGGCTCTGTCTCCCCAGATCAAGGTGGGAATGGAGGCAGGTGATGGGCTGTTATTCTGTGACCCCTAGTGCCCAGGGGTAGCTCTGACTCATACCAAGTTTCAGTCCCCAGCCTGTTCCCAAGTAATTGCTCTTGTCAAGTTTCGGGGTGAATTAACACCCTCTGAGGTGTGAAGACAGAGAAAAAGCAGCTCCTTCCAGAAGGAGATCGTGGTCTGTGTGGGGAATTCAGAGAGCAGAGGAGGAGGGAAGTGGAGAGAAACACACGAGTGAGCTAAAGGAGGTGGCTTACGGAGCAGAGAAGCAGGAGGTCACTCCTGCCCCGGGGCTGTCAGGGAGGCCCCCAGGGCAGGTGACCTGGAGCTGGACACAAAGCACAGGAAATCTTCCTGATGGACAAGAAAGGACAGACGGAGAGATTGTGCCAAGGTCCAGGAGAGAAGGCAAGGACTCAGCAAGCAAGCCAGAGAATGTTCTCAGAACACCTTAAAAACTGTAGAGCACTGTCCGAGTGTGACAGTGACATGATGGGGGGCTGCCCATGGAGACTGGTGTGTGTGTTTGGGAGTGGGTGGGCGGGTGGGCGAGAACCTGTACGCCAAGCCCCCAGCAAAAGGTGCGTCGGAGCCTCGGGACACTGAGCCAGGAGGGCGGAGGCTGACGGCTGAATCGCACAGTGACTTTGGGAGGGAGCTCTCCGTGGCTGCCACCACCTTCCAAATGGCCTGTGAGCTCTTTGCGTGGCAAACAAGGCAGCCCTTGCCCTCCGCAGCAGCCCCAGCCTCACCTACTTGCTGCAAAGGGCGCGCCACAGGCATCCTGCTTTCCACACCCCCAGCCTGCACCCCCCCCCCCAGCCAGGAGCACCCTTTGTTCCCCTCCTTCGCAAGGCGCAGCCCTCCTCTTCTGCCCACACCCCACCCCCGCCCCCAGCCGCTGATCTCTGTCTGAAGCCACAGCTCCCAGGCGGGCCTAAGAAATTATTGTGGAACGAATGAAGGAAGGAAGGAACAAAGAAACAAGACAGAGGTTATTTAACTGAGAATTCTTATTGCTCCATGTTAAAGATTCTCTGGCTCTTTGATGGGTCATTGAGAAGTGAACCCAGCTGCTCACTGTCTGCTGTCCACCTCCCCACCTCCCCCTCTGTGCTGCGTGGCTGGGACAGCCGCAGGACCACGGTTCTGGTTCTCAGTGCCCAGAGCAGCGGACCCGGGGCCCTTTGGCTCCCCCTGGTGACACTTCGCACAGGTCTAGCGAGAAGAGGAGGGAAGAGGAGGTGAGCTCCCGGCTTCTCCCCTCCAGGCACACCCCTTGTGCCACCGACTCCAGCAGCTGACCTCAGCCCCCAGCACAACATCCAGCCGGTCTGGACTCAGACCACACCTTCCATACTCCCCAGCCTCACAACTTTGGCTAAATTGCTAACACCTCCTGCATCTTAGGTTCCACCTGGGTATAACTGACCTCTTAGGGTTGTTGGCAAGATTAAACACAGGCAGAAATGGTGTGGGTCCACTCTGAGCCTCAGTTTTCTCATCAGTAAAATGGGAGTGATGCTAATGTCTTTCTGATGAGGCTGTGGGAAGGATTCGATGAGATTTTGCACATAAATCCCTGGCACATGGAGGCAGCCAGTACATGCTGTTATTATGATTACTGCTACTGCACTATTACTAGTACTAGGACTAATGCTACTACTAATAGTAGCAGATGGTAGTAATATTCAACTGGTTAAGAGCACCTTGCTTTTTAAAATTTCGTCACGAAAAATTCTCTTGATTAATAACAGTGTGAAAGTTCTTAGAGAAAATAAGTTTCTCTGCAAGCATAAAATGTCACTACACAGACGTCAAGCCTGTGTCTTGAGGACATTAGAGGCATTTGTCTTCCTTTTTTAATAAAAATGAAATTGCATAATGCCTCCTGGTATTGCACACGCCTCCAGATCTTCGAGGGTAGTGTTTTCCCCGGTCCCTGGGTGACCCTGGGCCACACAGAGCCCATTTCTTGGCTTGACCTGTCAAGTGAGGGTCTCAGTTCCCAGGAGCCTGTGTGCCTCTGACATGACCTGCCTGGGTTGTGACACTCAGCATATCCTGACCTGTCGCCGCTGCCTCCTCCCCTAGGGGTAACAACAGCTGACGTGTGTTGAGCGTCCCGTGTACCTGGCACTGTGCTGAGATGCCCTGGGTGTTGCAGTACGTAAGCCTGCAAGGCAGAAACTGCCACCACCCCCACTCCACGCCTGCGAACGGGGCCTCATGCTGCCGGACCCAGAGCCAGCAAGGGGCGGAGGTGGGATTCGAACCCAGGTCTATGTGACCACCCCCTGCCCCCACAAGACACGCTCTTAAATTAACCATCACCTGTTAATGAAACGCACTCAAAGGCTCAGAGGGCTGAGGGGCAGGGCTGTAGAGCACTCCTGCTTGTAATGCCTCTCTCCTCTCTCACCCCGCTCCCCAGCCCCTGTCACCCTGCGTCCATGACCTCCCCTCTCCGTCCCCTCGGCCACTGGCTTTGTTGAGCCAGTACCGTCTCTCTCGCCCCAGTGACTCCACAGAGGCTCAAACCCACACCCGCCAGGGTAGCCGGAGTCGGCCTGACCTCACCACTCCAGAAATTAACATCTTTTCCGATTTAAAGTCCTGTCTGTCTGCTTAGCATAGAAAAGACTCAGAGAGAATGACAAGTAACATGCTACTATGTTTCCTTCCAGTGTTTTCTCTGTGAACATACACATTTTAAAAAATAGAACTAGGACCATATTACATACACAGCATATTTTTCTGGCCTCTATGTTTTTTTATTTTTTATTTTATTCAAATGATCTTTGTAGAGGTGTACTTTACATATGGTGATATGCAATGTTTTAAGTGAATAGTTGGGTGAGTTAAAATTTTTTTTTATTGTGGTGAAATATACATTACATAAAATTTACCTTTTAAGTGAACAGTTCTGGGGCATTACGTACATTCACACTGGTGTGCAACCATCACCACCACCCACCTGCAGAACTTTTTCATCTTCCCAAACTGAAACTCTGTCCCCATTAAGCACTAACTTCCCCCGCCCCTTGCCCCGCAGCCCCTGGTCACCGCCGCTGTACTTTCCGTCTCTATGAATTCCGTACCTCCTGTAAGTGGAATCATATAACGTTGGTCCTTTTGCGTCTGGCTTATCTCACGTAACGTAACGTTTTGAAGGCTCATCCGTGCATCAGGATTTTATTCCTTTTTAAGGCTGAGTAATATTCCGTTGTATGTATGTACCACATTTTGTTTACCCACTCGTCTGATGGGTGGACATTTGGGTCGTTTCTGCCTTTTGACTATCGTGAATGATGCTGCTCTGAACATTGCTGTACAAATATTGGTTTGTGTCCCTGCTTTGAATTCTTTGGGGTATATTACTATATGTAGATGTAGGATTCCTGGACCACATGGTCATTTTAATTTAAGTTTCTGAGAAATCAACATAATGTTTTCCACCGTGGCTGCACCCTTAAATGAGTTTTGACAAATGCATACACCTGTATAATTTCCACCACAATCAAGACAGAAAACATTTCCAGTACTCCCAGAATTTCCACTTGCCCTTCCCGGTCAATTGCTCCAACCAAACACAAGCAGCCACTGATCTGATACCTTCGACTGTGGACTCGTTTGGCCTATTCCAGAGCTTCATATGGATGGAATCACGCATACCGCTGCACCCTCTTCTCTCTGCCTTCTTTCGTCAGGCATCCTTTCTGAGTTCCATTCAGCACATACATTTTTGCAACCTGTGCCTCGCTCAAAATCATAAGCATAAAATCTTGTTTTAAAATGTATGATTTAAATTTTTTGAATTTTTATTTTTATTTTTTAGAGACAGGGTCTCACTCTGTTGCCCAGGCTGGCGTGCAGTGGTGAGATCATAGCTCACTGTAGCCTTGAACTCTAGGGCTGAAGCATCCTCCTGACTCAGCCTTCAGAGTAGCTAGGACTACAGCCACGTGCCACCATGCCTGGCTAATTTTTCAAAAACTTTAGTAGAGACAGAATTTCACTATGTTGCCTAGACTAATTTTTTTTTTTTTTTTTTTTTTTTTGGTGCACCATTCCTGGAAGTACTGCAATACCAGGTCGATGCGCGGAGTGGATGGAGCAAGCTTCTATTCCGTCTCCTTGCCCCCAAAATCCATTTAATATGTTGTCCTCGGATAGAGGACGTATCAGATATTAAACTGATAAGAACAGATACTACACTTGATCTCAGCCAGAAGGCCGAGAAGCGATGCCTAGACTAATCTTGAACTCCTGGCCTCAAGTTGTCCTCCTGCCTCAGCCTCCCAAGGTGCTGGGATTACAGGTGTGAGCCACCGCACCCAGCCTAAAGTGAGTGACTTTTAAGTTGGATATGTAGTATTCCACTGCAGGGATGCACCGTAATTTACTCATGCAGTATAGACTGATTCAAATTCTTTGCTGTTATGAACAACACTGAGTGGAACACCCTTGACCAGAATCTTTGCCCACCTGTCTGACCATGTCTTTAAAACAAATCCATGGAGGTGAAATAACTGGTTGGAAAGGAATCAGGTTTTTGCCTCCTACCTGCTGCCAAACGGCTTCTCAGAAAGACGTTACCAAGTTCTGTCAGTCTTACCTCCTAAGTATCTCTCGGATCTGTGCAGCCCTCCTTATCCTACCCTTTGACCTTGGGGGTCACTGCCTAGCACTCTTCCTGGAGCCCTTGCGCAGGGATGATACCCACCTGGGCTGTGAGCAATTCTCTGCACCCAAGACCAACACTGTCCTCCCAGGAGGGGGCACCATCAGGAAGCCAGGTAAGGACTTTAAGGCTGCAGTCGCCCGGAGAGGAGCCCTGATACCAGGCAGATGGGGGGACCCCATGACTTTGGGCACATCAGTAAATTACAGTGTCACCAGTCCCCTTCCCTGCCTTCTTCCTCCAGTGCCATCAGTGGTCCAGCAAGGCAGATACTGAAGATAGGTATGGCAGTGGAGACATGTGCCTGGATTCCCCTAAAACGTTTTTTTCCCAGACTGATCAGTGGCAGTGATGACATACAAGTAGGAAGCCATGATGCTGGCCAGCAACATCCCAGGGTGGGTCTCCCAGGATCCAGAGAGAAGTTAAGGTCTCCGCCCAGAGACCCACAGCTTTCCGTCCTCTGGGGCCTTGCCCCGCTTTGCCATTTTGAACGGAAGGGGTCTAGTTGGGCTCAACTCCAAGACCGTCCCCAGCACAAAGGAGGAGGGCACAGGTCTCACCAGGATAAAGTCTCCCAGCTGCCCAGGCCAGGCTGCAGACAGACACGCGCCCCACACACCGTGATCCATGATGGGCTCTTGCTGACATCCTTATCTCCCAGGAATGTCGGAGGAGTGCACTGGCCAGAGCGAGCTCCACCAGGGGACCTGGGCTCTTCTGCCCCCACGGCCAGCTATGCTCTTTGATAACTAGCCTCGTGGGTGTGATGTAGCCGGGGTGGGTCACGGAGATAGTGACAATGGGCATTTATACAGGACTTCACAGACTCAGTCACGCCTTTCATCTTATTGCATCCTCATAGTCAAAGGCTGAGGTTGGGAATCTCATATCCTCTGTTTTGCAGGCAGAGAAATTGAGGCCAAGAAAGTGAAGCATCCCCTCCTCCAGGTTGCGCTGGTCCTACCTAAGTTGCTGGAGAAAGAAAAAGAGCTATTCAGTTGTTGTGACAGTGCCCAGCAGAGATGGAAGAGGACTTATTCCACTTGTAGAAAGAAACTCACTAAGCAATGACTCCATGCCAGGCCCTGTGCCAGACAATACGGATACAGGACAAGACCTGGCCCCTGCTCATGAACAGCTCAAGGCCAGAGAAGGAGATTCGAACAATGAATTCTGCAGGAGGCAGCCAGGATTCCAGCCAGAGGGCCCTTGATCCTATCTGCTAGCTGGCAAGTATCCTGCAACTGACCACGTGAATTGGTTTTGGACCTGAGTGGACCCAACCGCTTAACCAGCTGTGTGTCCTCAGGGAAGTTACTTAGCCTCTCTGAGCTTTGGCTTTCTCATATATAAAGTGAGAATAAAAAACTCCCATCACTGGGGCTCAGTGAAGGAGAGATGAGATGACACATGTGAAGTCCTGGCATGGTGGCTGGCATACAGCTGGTACTCAATAAACACTGATACAAATTTTAGATAGGAGAGAATACGTGCCAAGATACACATGTAAACAGCACCATTCGGAGTGCCAACCTGGGTGGGACAAGGCACGTGGCCTAGAGTGATTGGTTATGACTCTGGCTACCCGAAGCAGCACAAGATCTACTGGGAAGAGGGGTACCCCGGTGCCACACTGAAGGGAGACGGCCCAGACTGCAGGCCTCGGGAGGGGCAGGGTCAAGGTGGCTGAGGGATCTGGTTCAGGAAGCAGGAACTAGAGGCCACGCTCTCCAGGGCAGGACGAATCTGTTCCAATGAGTCCCTGGCCTGGAATCAAGATTCAGGGGCCCAGGAGTGAGTCTAGTGGGTCAAGCCAGGGTCATGGGCCCAGATAGGGTGGTTTGGGTGCCTTGCCTGATAAGTCCACTGCAGGCCATGGGGCCTTGGGGAGTTTGCAAAGGAGGTGCCATGGCCTGAAGGGGCATTGGAGACCAGGTTGCAGGTGCCTGCTCTAGGAGAGGGAAGAAGAAAGGACACCTCGACTGAGAACTTGCCATGTGCCTCCGGGAGGGCTTCCTGGGGGAAGTGGCATTGGCTCTGGGACAAAGTCACACCCAAAGGGTATAAAGGATGGGTTAAGGGATGCTGTCCTCTGCCACCATGACCTACCCACAAGGACTTACTGAGGGATACCACACCATTACAACTTAAGGGACAGTGCCATTTTTAGCAATATCTTTCCTGCCATGCCAATGTCCAGGCTTTAATTTCTTCTTTGGGTTTCTGGTCCTGGATAATTGATTCCGCACAACTCAGTGAGGAGAAAGCGACTGTCATTAAACCTCTGTACCTGTGTTTGGGTGACATTTTGTTAGAGCAACATCCATTGTCATTCAACAAACATTTAACCAAGCACCTACTACTAAGCGCCAAGCACTGTTCTGGGCACAGTTTCTGTTTTCCAGGAACTCAGAACCTAGCGAAAGGGAGAAATGGATAGTCACCCCTCAGAGCGATAGGGGCTGCATTTGAGGCCCACATGACGTGCAGTTTGTGGTGAAGGAGGGAGGTAGCAACCCAGCAGGCCGGGCGGCGGGGAGGGGGACAGGGGGACACATGTGTGAGGGTAAAGTTTTATAGGAGAGGTAAGTGGGTTTTGTAGGATGAGTAGGAGTTCAGTAGGTGCTTGGAGACTAACAGCATTCCAAGTGGAGGAA
Source organism: Lepilemur ruficaudatus (assembly GCA_963574885.1). Lineage (NCBI taxonomy): Eukaryota > Metazoa > Chordata > Mammalia > Primates > Lepilemuridae > Lepilemur > Lepilemur ruficaudatus. Next base: position 1,605 of record CAUYRT010074718.1, on the reverse strand, counting down.
CAGGCATGAAGCAGAGGAAACAGCAAATAGTTTGGGGAGCCTGGAGGCAAAGCTGTGAGCTGGGGTGGGGGTCCAACTGTATCCTGGCCGTGGCAGGGAGCCACAGGGGACCGGAGGGTCTGGGCAAGGGAATGGCATAGCAGAGTTGTGTTTTAAAAACGTCCCTCTGGCCTGGGTGGGATGCTGCAAATAAGGTTGAGGCATTTATTTACCCCGCACCCAAGTGGTGGCTTTCCCAGAGCAGACACCCGGGGTATTTCTCCCACTGCTCTGGAAATTCAGGGTCGAATCCACTTGGGAACTACCCCACAGGCACCCCACTCCCTGGAGAGTGGCACCTCGCTGCTGGCATGTTAAGGGCTCTGGGAGATGCCACAGCACAGACATCCTACGTCTGCAGGGCCCAGAGTGCCCCGCGTTGGTTTGACCACCCCCGTCCCCTGTATTTTAATCACACAGCATCTCCGTAAGATTCTTTGGAACACTCTTTGAGGAACAGTCTAGACCCTTCTTGATCCCAGGGTTTGAGAGACGCTGCTTTAAAGTAACCCTTGGGGGCCTCCCTACTGTGGACCCAGAGCCCGTAAACCCCTGGTCCTTCCTCGCCTTTCACCAATAGGAATCCAGTTCCAGGGGCTCCTCGGTTTGGAACCCAAGAAAAGACTGGGAAAATAAGTTCTTAATAAGGGCCCAACTATTGAAAATCTCATTTCGTTCACAAAACACCCTTACCACGAGGGTATGTGTCTCGCCAGGCTACAGATGCAGAAACTGAGGCTCTGAGAGGTTAAGTGACCTGTCCCAGGTGTTCCATGGTAAGAGTGCCAGGAAGGCGGACATCCAGCAGCGAACAAAGGACGATATTCAAATCCCTCCTTCCCTACCGGGGCGAAGAGCTTGGAAGTGTAGGGGACAAGGACGCAGAGAGAGCGTGGGGAGGGGAAGGACTCAGACCCCCCCCAGGCTGCAGCGTGGCCAAGACGGTATGTCTTAAGGGACTAAGTAAAGGGGCAAAGGATGTGAGGTGGCAATTTGCAGATGAGGAATTACTAAAGGCAGAATATTTTTGGAGAAAAACCTTTAGCTTCACTCCCATCCAAGGGGTCAACTAGGTCAACACAAGACACACCTTTGCCCTGCAGAACTGGCAAAAAAGACAGGGATTAGTAACACACAGTGCTGGCCAGGGTGTTGGGAGACAGAGTCTCGAACATGGTCAGTGTGGGATAAAATGGAGCAGCCTTTACGGAGGGATTGTAATTTTAAATACTCCTTCTTACCTGGCGGCGGGGGTCGTCAGGGAGGGCACACAGGGAGCCTTCTGGGGGTGCGGGAAGTGTTCCTTGTCTTGATCTGGGTGGGATTACCCAGACACATGCACTCGTAGAACGTATTGAGCTGAACACTTCAGATGAGTGCGTGATACACCTTACTCTGTGTATTGCATAAAAACGAAAATTAGAAATAAAATTCAACCACCTTTGAGTCAACAATTGCCCACCCAGGAATCTCTACAGAAATACTTGCCCATGGAAAGGCCAGGCGTGGTGGCTCACGCCTGTAATCCTAGCAATCTGGGTGGCTGAGGCGGGAAGATCACTTGAG
>CAUYRT010074717.1:0-13969 GCA_963574885.1 Lepilemur ruficaudatus | reverse complement strand
TCAAACTCCTGGGCTCAAGCGATCCTTCTGCCTCAGCCTCCCGAGTAGCTGGGACTATAGGCATGCGCCACCATGCCCAGCTAATTTTTTCTATATATATCTTAGTTGGCCAATTGATTTCTTTCTATTTATAGTAGAGACAGGGTCTCACTCTTGCTCAGGCTGGTTTCGAACTCCTGACCTTGAGCGATCCGCCCGCCTCGGCCTCCCAGAGTGCTAGGATTACAGGCATGAGCCACCGCACCCGGCCACATGTGAACTTTTAAGCAAACTTCTGCTTAAAGGCAGTTTTAAAAATTGAAAAGAGCAGATAAGTTGCAATAAATTCTAGGTGCAAAACCTGATCTTAGTAATCATTACTCTGAACCACAGCTAATAAGCACATAAGCAAAAAAATAGCAAACAAATAAACCTACTACCAAAACCGAAAAAAGAAATGTTGAAAAGGTAAGATGCAGTAGCTCTCCCTCTGAATCATCTCCTAGTATTTTTAAATCATTTTTTTCAATTTAGAGCAGTTTTATATTTGCAGAAAAATTACAAAGATTGTACAGATAAACTCCATGCACTCCACACCAAGTTTCCTTCATTATTATTGCCTTACATTGGTAAGGCACATTTTTTACCATTAATGAACCAACACTGACGCATTGTTCTTAACCAAGGTCCATACTTCATTCATATTTCCTTAGTTTTCACTGAATATCCTTTTTTACGTTTCAGGATCCCATCCAGGACACAACATTACATTTATTTGTTTTGTGTCCTTAGGCTTATCTTGGCTCTGACAGTTTCTCAGACTTTTCTCTTTTTTTTGTAATGATCTTGGCAGTTTTGAAAAGTTCTGGTCAGGTATATTGTGGAATATTCCTCAGTTGGGACTTGTCTGATATCTCCTAATTTTTTAAACTAAGGTTATTTACTTATTTATTTTGTGAGAAAGATCACAAAGTATCATTTTTATCATATCATATCAAGGAGTATTTACTATCAACATGACCTATCATTGTTGAAGTGAACCTTGATTACCTAGCTAAAGAGATATTTGTGATGTTACTTCACTGTAAACTTATCTTCTTTTCTTCTCTACTGTACTCTTTGAAAATCATCTCTTTGTGCAGCTTACTCTTAAGGAGTGGAGAGTTACGCTCCCCCTTTCCTGAGGGCAGAGTACCTACATAAATTATTTGGAATTCTTACCTATGGAGATTTGCCTCTTCTCCCGCATTTATTTACCCAATCATTTGTTTATGTCAGCATGAAATCGTGGATGTTTATTTTTATACTTTGGGTTGTAACCCAACGCTACTTTATTCATTTTGTTCAAATTGTTCCACCTTTGGCCACTGGTAGCTCTTTCAGTTGGTTCCTGTGTCCCTTTGACAAAACCCATCGTGTGTTTTTTGAAAGGAATTCCTTATTTTCTGTTATTAGAAGATGCTTCAGGTTCATACTGTTTATTTCCTGCCCCACTCCTAGATTCAGCTATTTCTGCTTTGTGTTTTAACCTACTGCTATAACTACTAAGAAAAATTAGATTACTTAGAGTAAGTCAAAATAATGGCTTTTATTTTCTTAGACAAATAAAATCTATTCTACAATGAGGAGAAATGACTGTGTATCATTTAAACTTTTATTTATTCATTACTTTGTTCTACGTACCGAAATTATGCTTATTGTTGGGAAGAGAGACATGAAAAAATATCATATGCCCTGGGGAACTTACTGCTTAGGGTTCATATATGAAATTAATATTGTCAAGAGAAAGCAGTGTTAGAAAATTAGCTTTATGAGGGTAAAGACAGAAAAACAAATAATAGAAAAATTAAGAGATGGAATAGGGAGGTAATAATAAGCAGATCTGGATGTATTAGAAATAATTTTTGCCCTACAATAAATCTCAGCTTCAATGACTTCTACTCAAGTTATAAAAGAGTGGGGTATAGATACAGTAACAGTGAAAAGAAACTAGGTGTGGGCACTCTAAAAGGTTAATGCACTTTCAAAGATCGATAAATAGAATTAAAATAATCTCCCCCAAATATATTTATTATGCTTCTAGTTATTTAAGTTTTATTTCTGCCCCCATTTAAGCCTTCTTGAAACTGTAATACTTAATGATTTAGTGCATAATTTTATCCACCTATAATAACCAGATATTTATTGTGGGTAACCTAATGCGTATTTGTTACAACCATAAGATCGACAGTATTTGAAGTGATTATTACTGACTATAAGTTTGTTGAAAAAGGAAAAGTTTTATATGTCTTTTGAAAAGAAAAGTTTCTGTTTAATTCATAGCTGTGGCTTTTATAACGTCTTCAGTGATAACAGCTTTACTTCTCCATAGTCTGTTAAAAAGTCATTTCAATTTAGCGAAAGTGTATTGAGGGTTACTTTACAGCCCTGTGTTAGAAATGAACCATCTTGCCTCTGATTATCCCACACCAGGGTGCCTGGCCTGCGGATGCTATTTCCTGGCTGTCCTGAGCCATGCAGCAACTTTGAAGTTGTACTTGAGTGTTTCTTTGATACAGTGTCATTACAAGCAGTGGTGCTGTTTCAGCTCCCCTTACTGCTTTCAGCTGGCTATGCTATTGTGGGTTTCCACGAATTGCCCGGTGCAAAGGAATTGAATCTTAAAGTTTGCCTATGTGTTACAAAAAGAGGTATAGATGACATACAGTGAAATGCCAGCCATTAAAAGTATTGTTTCATGAATTGTGATAAATACATGCGTTCGTGTGACCATCATACGATCAAAATTTTAGACAATTTCATGTCGTTTTGTTTTCTTATAGGTATGCTATGTTGCCTGTTATAGGAAATACAGAAGTTCTAGACATTGATTTGCCTCTATACATGATTATATTAGATAGCCATACACCTTAGAAAGACTGGCAAATTCTCTACTAAGACTTCGCTTACATTTGGCTCTATGGGTAATGCAGGCTTAGCTAAGTTTCCCACTATACAAAAAGTTGACTTTAACAAAAGAATAATATATTTTGTATTGTATTTTAATTTCAAAATAATTATTTGATACAAGGTTCTATTTGATCAAATATTGTATTTAATAAAGGTTATAAAGGATAGTATTTTTGACATATGCTTAGAAATCAGGCTTCTACATTTTTATTTGAGTGGAATATCAAAATTTCAAACCAAAAACTGAAAAGGATGGACTTCTCTACCCTTCTCTGACTGTTCACCATTTACTTGACTCTAAATTAACATTAAATAATCAAATAATTTCTTTCAGTTCTGACCGTATAAACATGTGTATCCATACACTTAAATGCCAGTCTGTTACGCTACTATTCATTATGTTTATTAAGACACAATCATAAGCCTTTTTAATGGCTTGATGAAATTCAGATACACTGCTTGTAACATTTTCTTCATTTATCAGATTGAAAACTTATCAAAAGAAAAATTAACTGGACTGAACTGAATTTATGTTTAATAAACTAATCTTTCTTCCTCACAGTATTTTTCTCACATCTAACAAAACGACGTTTCACAATTTGGTCAGACAATACTCTATATTTTGGTCTTAGATAAAGGCAACTTTTCTACTGTCCAATTTTTGCAGGTTTTTAAAATTAATCCATCTACTTGAATTCACCCATAATCTTGTAGTAATTTCCCTATCCAGCTAGAGGTTTATTTGCTTTTTTAATTGAACCAGAATTTCCACAATAGAAAGGGAGGAGTTAAAAAAAATCTTCTTTCATGATACTATCCTGAGTCAAGATCAATATTTAACTTTGTTACCAGCTTCTGTTAAATGCTTTCAGTATATGTCAATATCACTTTATGTATACTTTTCAAATATTTCCCACTCATTTTGTATTAATATTATTCCAAGTCACTTAATAATGTTTATTGCTAATAGGAATGTCTCATCCTTATTATATTTGCTAATTGTTTATTTCTGACATATAAGTGGGTTGCTGGTTATCGTATATTTACTGTATATCTGGCCTTTTTGTTAAACTTTAATTTTGTATCACTCTCTTTAGATTTCTTTAGGTTAGTGTCTTGTATATAGGGTGCAGTTGGATTTAATATTTTGATCCAATATATGAGACTTTATCTTTTGATAACATTATTTATCCATTTGCAGGTTTAATTTGGTTTTTCCCTTCTTTTTATCCTTCCTTCCCTCTTCCTTGTTTGCTTCCTTCTTCCTTCCTTACTTCCTCTGTGCTTTTCTCCCTTCCTTGCTTTATTTGAAATGTGATTTTATTTTAACTTGCTAATGTTTGGGCCACCCTGTAAAATGTGATCAAATGTGGGTGAGTCTTGGATCTTTTCTCCCTATGTTTAAAACAATTTGTTTTCCTTTCTGAGATAGATCGAGGGCTGATAATTTTGTATCCTCTACACCTTTCTGTTGCTGGATGGAATGATGGTGCAAGAGGCAGGACGTGGGGTGGGAAGAGCTTAGAAAGTTGGAGAGTTACCTTATAAAAAGCACTACCCCGGCTCTTTCCTCTGAGGCATTGGTTAAACGCCCTGTGCACTGGGATTTACTCAGTCTTGTTCAGAGACATATATTGATACCGAGACTTTTAGGCTGTGGGACATTTCTGCAATCCAATATGTGGTCATTCAACTTCACTTCTCTTAGACCTGTTTACCTTCCACATTTCACTAATTTCTCCATAACAAGTATTTCTTGTTCTTTTGCTAAATAAAATAAATAATTTTGCTTCTTTCCAAATTCCATAGTCAGGGTAGTTTAAAAAATGCTCCACTGAAGATATGAAGTTCTAACTCCTGGAACCTATACGCGTTACCTTATTTGGAAAAAGTATCTTTGTAAGTGTGATTACATTAAGGATCTTGTGATGGGAAGACTGTCCTGGATTATCAGTATGGTCCCTAAATGCCATCACAAGTGGCTTTATAAGAGATAGGCCAGAGAAGAGTTCACACAGACACAAGAGGTGAAAAAGAGGTAAAGGCATGTGAAAATGGGGTGGAAACTGCAGTGATACGGCCATGAGCCAAGGAACACCTCAGCCACCAGAAGCTAGAAAGGACAAAGAATACAGTCTCCTTAGAAGAAGAGAAATCCTAGTGATAGGCTCTCAGCCGTATGCCACATGCCAAATGCCATCCCCACTTCAACTTAGTGGTATTTGTTTCAGACTTTTCGTCTCCAAAACTGTGAGGCAATAAATTTCTGTTGTTTTCAGCCACCAAGTTTGTGGCATTTTGTTATAGCAACTTTATGAAACTAATATAGTAGGATTAGAATTTTCAGAATTTTGCCTCTTTCTCAATATAGCTTTGGGAAATTAGGGTGCCTTAAAGAGTTGAAGTGAACTGCTAATCTCACATCATTGCAAAGCTGTACTTTTTTTCATATTTTACTCAATTTTCAGATGTTACTTATGTTTCTTTTCTCATTTAGTTTATATTATCTTATAGATGAGTTAATTTACTTTCCTTATTTTTTATTATAGTCTCAAAGTTTGTAAAACTATTTCCATATTGAAATCTTAACACTGACATCTGAATTTAATATTCTAATTTTTATATTAGTCAACTCCCTGAAATTTTAGATATTTCTTTTACAAAATTTCATCTCCTGGGTCAAATCATTATTGGTAGACACCAGTGAAATAGATTTGGAGCTTTGCAAGAACAAGTATAATTCTGGAAAAAAAAAAAAAAAGGAAAAGAAAAGAACCTGAAATACATAGATTTCAGGTCTGGTTAAGTCTTTAGTAAATACAACTTGTTTCAGTGCTGATACTGGAACACAAGTTGGTTGTTTTTCTTCTTTGTAATCATAGTCAACATCAACTGCTGCCCAGTTTTAAACTATGAAAAACTAATTTTAGAGAGTCGTAACTGCCATGTAATAATAACAGTGGTATTTTAGAATCAATTTGACCTTAAGACATCATCTCACCGGGTCACACAATCATTTAATTCTATCAAAGGTGGAAAATGTAGAGTGAGCAAAGTCACTTCAGCAAGGTCACTACAAGACGTTTCTCTTGTAAAGAATAAAACATGCCACAAATTTTAAATTTTTGTGTGTCAGACAAAACTAATGGTTCAACAAGTAGACAATTAATAAATTTATAAATCGTGTGTTCCATTTGTCCTTGCTAAAAATTCATGAAATTACTGCCACAGTTCCCTTATGTGGGATAGAAAGATGTTTTCTATCAGCTCTTTCACAGGGTCAAGCCAAGAAGTTTAAAGTCCTAGAGATACACAGTAAATACTTTCATTATATGAGATTAACCAGTTCTGAATATGTCTTTTAGTTTAATAAAACTTATAAATGGTGCTCTGGTGGCCTCGAGGAGATATAACATGCTACCAAATGACAATTTATTACACTCTCCAGCCCTTAGGGCTAGTTGATGGATTATTGCTATAAAGTACATTTTCCTACTTTAGCTTGAAAATCTCTTTGATTAATCATAGATACTTTATTTAGCAATTTGATATATTTATTACACTTATACTTTTTTCTTTAAAATATATTTTAAAATTATTCTGTTAAACAGATGTTTTAACTCCTTTCAGGGAATCTGATTAAGATAGCTCTGATGAAACTAGAAAGTACTATCAACATACCCAGAGGAGTGTTGGAACCAGTGTCAGTTTTCTCTATTAGCTATTTGAAACACTTTCCTTTACTGTAATATGATAATAAGGACATCAAGCACTGATACACTGGTACTTTGTATAACATTATACTTTTTAAAATCAAGGCAGTTGGAGAAGAAATGTGTGCTTTGTTGTGTGTACTCAAAGTAAAAGAAAAGGGCAGATTGAAGTTCCTTATGGATCAGATATTTGCATAGAAGAGAAGATTCAAGCTTTTATTGAATTGTATCTAAATTGTTAAATATAGCCCCTATGTTAATTAAATCTATAAGTGTACTTTTAATATAATTATATTGAGTAAAATTCAGATTTCAAAAGTACTCTGTTGACTAAAATTCTTCTCTAGGTAGCTAGTTTCTTTAGAAAAGCATGGAAAGCTTTCAAGTGAATGTGGTTTTCTAAATGCTTTTGTATTTGGCTTATCTAAAAGTCTTTCCCAATGATACTATGATATACTGAATATTGGGTTATTATTTTCAACCAACATCTTCAAATATTTGATTGATTAAAAAATAGTAAAAAAAGCAAAAATTTATTTTTAGGAAAGTTGCCTTATTTCCTTATCTTATTTTAGTTAGAAAATGTTTTAAATAAAAGTGAATTTATAAAAGTAATGTAAATAAAATATAGGTGATATGAAGTAAGATATCAAACATTATAAATAGATGAAAAGGACTCGTTGGGGAATAAATACAGGTTGTGATATCACACAGAGCCAGTATTGAGGCTGATACAAAATTCGTACCACGACAACTTCATATTTGCTAACCCTAGAACACTAATACATCTTAAGCTTTCTTTTACTCAATACTAAGAGAGAAAGGTGATCAGCTATAAAATTTAAAGGGTCCAAAAAGAAAAATGAACTAATTAATTGGAAAAGGCACAAATAATCTTGATACTCAGATCACAAAGGCATTTCTTGTAAGGGTCATCATAAAGAAAATACTGTAAAGCACAGTTCCACAATAATTCTAGCAGCAAGATTCCCTCTAATCTTCAATGCAAGCTCATGTCTTCATACCAAAGCAGGATCAGTAAAAGCAGTTTAGTGCATGTAACATGTCTATGTCAGTCTATGCATGTAGTGCATGCACTTCAATGTGTATGTTTCGTTAGGTTGTAGCATGTGACAAGTTGGAGCTAATCAAACAAGGCTGAGGTACAACACCCCAATGCCCAAGATTGTGTGTCTTGTTAATCCAGTGGCGATAGCAAGTGACTATAAAAATGCATGAAGTAAGTGTTCTTTAAAGTATTTCCCCCAAATATAGTTTCATTATGCTAAATTTTAGCCAACATTTGGTGGCATTAAGGTCAAATTTGTGTTCTCTTCAGAGTTTAAAATTCTAAAATCAGAATTTAACTCCCACCTCAAGGTATTCAAAATAATGTCAAGAGTTAAGTCTGTCTACCACCTTATCTTTTTCATCACTGTTGCATAATTTGTTCTGCCTCAGTATTCTCCTGTAATTAGGCTATTTTACAGAAGCACATATCCAGCCTAGTGAGCAATTTGTCCTTTCCAAAGCACTGCTAATTCGTGTGTACTGTTGAGTTGGGAGTTTCTCTTAATAATATGTTATGTTGGAGTTGTGATATGTAAATTTTCTATGGAGATAATTCAGGAACAATCAAAATAATGAATAGCAAATGAGGTCCTGATTATTTAGGCAGATCCAGACCTTGACCAAATGTTTCCCGTTTTACCATAGTGTTTCTAATTTATGAAAGTTGAGGCTTTCACAAGTGAGGGTGTCTTCTTTTATTTATTCAATTTTCAATTAATCATTAAGAATTTAATAGTAATAAATCACAGGCTTTTCTTTATTCCAATAACTAAGATGCAAGATTAATCTCTGATAGGTACATGACATCTAACAAGAAGTTGAACTTGGTGATCTCAAAGTTCCCAATTCACATTGAGGATCTAATACTATCTATCCTGTGCTCTACCTTACGCTTCTTTTATACTTCCTGCTCAGGAAATCATAATGAATAGCTTTGTTAACAGCATGGAGACCAAAGCCTTTGCCCTGCTCCCTAATTTGAGCTCCCTTTCTTGGTTAAGAATATCACCATGCCCTCCCCAACATGTACAGTGCTCTGTGTGACATCTGTGCTTGGTTCATGCTTGTAACTCTTCCTCTCTAATCACTCAAATTTTACCTCCTTATTCTTCATCCCTCTCCCCTTCCTCCTGTCCCTCCTCCTTCTTATTCCTCTTCCCCTTTTCCTTTTCTCCTTCCTCTTCTTGAAATTTATTAATACAGCCTTTATTACTTTGGTAGCCACAAATTTATGTACAATAAAATGCTACTTGTCTTTTGTCCTGTGTGTCTGGCTATACAGTGAGCTTCTAGGTTCTGGACCTTGAGAATCTGGATTCTGATGCATGAGAAAAAACATATTTTTGTGGTAATTCCTTTCCAGTGACCCCCAATCTTTCAGGCACCAGGGACCATTTTCATTGCAGACAATTTTTCCACGGACCAGGGTAGTGGGGAGTGGTGAGGGGAGACGATTTGGGGATGATTCAAGTGCATTACAGTTATTGTGCACTTTATTTCTATTATTTTTACATTGTAATATATAATGAAATAATTATACAATTCATCATGGGTTGGGGATCCCTGCTTTATACCACTGAGGCCAAGAGAGGGATAACGTGAGAAATGCGGACTTCATCCAATGGCATATAGTTCAAAGGCAGCAAAATAGTTGTTAATAAAGAAGACCTGTAGGGAGAATAGCTTCGGGAGATGACAGTGGAAGGTATCAAATTATTTGCTATGTCTTTTGTGAATCCCGAGCCCAGTCTTTTTCTATGTGTTGCCGATTAGACCTCAAAGTTATCTGGGAGGCTGACTCAGGCTGACAGCAGAGCCTTTGAGACTGAAGCCCATTTGTGAGCTTGCTTCCTTGTCTCTCTGTACTGCTTGTTGGTTCTACCTTCTCTACTTGACATCAAGTTTGCACAGGCCATTTGCACATCAAGATCTCTCTGCTGGTTTTGAAACTTGTCATTCATAGGATTACTGAAACAATTCCTTCTTTTTCATCGTCAATGTTTCAATTGCTTTTTCTTGCTTTTTGTTAAAGTCCCTGATACCTTTCTCTTTAATCTCCATAGTCCTTCATAGCCACTTGAATGTCTCTTCAAGAGCCTTTTGAAGACCACAGATCTCATGCAGTTTTCCAAAAAGCTCTGAAGAGGCAGCACGTGCGGCCTTTGCCTTAGGTCAAACCCTCCATCATAGCAGATGGATATCAGAGCTGTTCTTATCCCAGAAGCTCAGAGGCCAAGGGTCACATCATTTTGATGTTTTAGATTAAGACACATGTGGACATACTTTATATTCCACGTATTTATACAATGTAATTAATGTGGTTTATTTATTCTGTAAATTCTCCTGGCACTTGACAACTACATCACATTCTTCTAGCTTGCTAAAGATTATTTCCTAACAGAATCTGTTCTAACAGAAGATGAGTGTGATTTGAAGAGATTATAGACATGGCTCCATGTTCCTGAGTTTTTATCATGTCCTTCCATCCCATCAGTTTTGTTTTTCTGGTGGTTCCCGAAAGCTTTTCCCCTCCCTCCCTTTCTCCCTTCCTTTCTCCCTTCTTCCCTTCCTCCCTCTCTCCTTCATTCATTCTTTCTTTTTTGCTTTCTTGCATTTTACTTGATGCAAGCACACTCAGAAGGAGTCTGCTTTCTTTTATCATTATATCATGGTCAATTAAAAAGCTGTCTTGGAATAAAATTTCTGTTAGTTAAAAAAGAGAAGCATATAAAGAAAAAGAAGTAAATGGGCGCTGTCACAGCAGGGTCTAAAGAGCCAAAAATAATTTTCAACAACTATGCATTTCTGTGTGAAATTATGTCTGCTTCCATCTAATTTTTCTACTGTCCATGTATTTTTTAAATCTGTGCAAATTACAAATTTCTCAAAGAACTATTCTGATTTTCTTTTTCTTTTTCTTTTTTTTTTTTACCTTTTCCTGGTTTGACAGGGATCAACCCATTTTGCTGTATTTTTATCCTGACTTACATTGAAATAAGTAAAGCAAAACAAAATGGTCAGTCACCGTAAGTCCTATTTAATCAAGTCAACTTACAAATTTATATTCCTTGAAATGTAACAATTGATATTTAGAGAAATCACCCTTTAGTGATGCAGAAATACCATTACTAAAGAAAATTCTAAGCATTTTTCTTGCATCTTCTTTATTAAGAAATATAAATATTCTAGTAAAGTAAGGTTTCACTGTGTATAGTAATAGGCATGTAGTGTATACATAACAAGAACTTATTTACTGGAAAAAACAAGTTGTATAAACTTTGGAATATACCCCTACACTGACACCAGTTGCAGGGTAAAATGCAAAGTGAACTGTATTTTCTCAGATGTGTGGATTCTGCCATGTAAAAGAAAAAAGAATCACTGCATTTTTAAGCAGTGCTGACATTGATGTTTGTTCCTGATATGTCCCTTTCCCAAATGCTGAAAGAAATAGGACATTGGATAGTATTTCCAAAAATGATCCCATATTTTTTTGTGAGAATATTTTTTCTGTGTATCCACTACTATCTCTTTGCTCTATATTCTGGACATACTCACTATAAACTTAGTCAATCCATTCTGATAAACGGTCATTCACAGAAGTTGCTACTTTCTATAAATGTTATCGTCTGATTCAATTTTGTCACCTTATCCAACTTTTCAAAACGGTTTTATTTCCTGTCAGCTCTTTAGTCATCTTGGATCTTGAGTAAAGTAGGATGTCAAAATATCAAATCATCCTTTCCATCCTTTTTTATTTTTATTCTCTGCTGGTTTCTGGTAAATGTAGAGATTGGTTTTTAACTAGGTGAAGTTTGTAGACTTTGAAAATGAGAATTCTTGTGTAGATAATGTACTCAATTTTTTCTTTTTAACCAGGCTTGTACTCATTTTTTTTCTTTGAAATAGCAGCAGTGGAATCACTGGGCTCCTCACTGAAAGATAAAATGACAGAAGTATTGTATTATATGAAAACTGATTCATTTTAAAAGCTAGAACCCTTTCACCCATGCCACGGTCTGAGCCGAATAACATTGCAAGCATTGCTTAATTACTAGTGCTATGGTTGGTTTTACTTCTGAACTGTTTCTGCACCGTAGTCGTACAAAAATAATAAGGCTAAAGGTCCATGTTAGCGAAAGCACAATAGCTGAAAACAATGGAAGGGAATCTTATACTTTCCATGTTTTCTTTTTCTGAGTGGCATCAGATGAAGCCAGACTTCAGACAATGCCAAAACCGTACCACAGAAGTAGAGAGTGCCAAGTGCTCAGTAGATTCTGAATAAAAACTTGTACACATTTCAGCTTTGACAGGAATCTGCTGTCACTTATGTTATCTGTTAATAGTTGGGGCTATTATAAATATTTCATATGTACATATTTAAAGAATAAAATAATTTAACCCTAAGAATCAACTAATTACTAAGTATTTATTGACTACCCACTATGTCAACAAAAAAATTGAAAATTTATTCCATTATTGTCTAACAAATGTGATTGCTCTCCCCCACTTCCTTTTTTCCATATACTACCTTCAAATAAAAGGAATTTTGATTGATCTAATTTTAAATTTTCATATAAGCAAAATACTGAAATCTTTAGTGATATCTGTTTGATTTGTCATATATTCTGAGAAACTCTATGACCCCTTTATTCTAATAAAATTTAATGCACCAAGTTTCAGAATACAATTACTTATTTAATGATTTCCTGTTGTCCTTGAATAATATACTCCAATGACTAAGGAGATTGTCATTATTTCTTTGATATTTTATGTAAATGGCTTACACATATTATTCCAAATCAGTCACCCTCCCAGAGTTATGCTTCATCCTTTTTGACCTGAAATAGCTGTGGGACACTATCCCAATTACATAATTTATGACTGTTCTTACATTAGATATCTCAGTTAGTTAGAATATAACGAAAGAGAAATGAAAGTGGTGAGTTTCATTTTCATAAGAATGACTTTGTTTTGTTATATTCCCAGATCTTTGACTTTCACAAGTTAACAATGTAAAGTAATTATTTTTCATAATAAACACTTGAAATGAAAGAGTTTACAGTTTAGTGCAATTCTACCCCCTCTTCTTGAAAAAGAACGTGGAATGTAATCTACTACTGATAGCAATACTTTCAGCAACAAAAACCAATATATATCTCAGGAGAAGTTAGTTGAATGCTTTAATATTGTTTTGGTATCAATTAATTTTATTTTGATATCAAAGAATTTTAGCATGTGGAATGTTGCAAAAAGAAACAACCCAGAGGGGACAAAAGTAACAAAATATACTATTAGGTTTATTTCTGAAAGTGTATTTTATGTTCAGAAACATATTCTTTACCTGTAAATTAGACTTTATATGAAACTTAAGTCCTGGCACAGTGGCTCATGCCTGTAGTCCTAGCACTCTGGGAGGCCTATTAGGGAGAGTCCCTTGAACTCAGGAATTCGAGACCAGTCTGAGCAAGAGCCAGACCCTATCTCTACTAAAAATAGAAATATTAGCCAGGTGTTCTAGCACACACCTGTAGTCCCAACTACTCGGGAGGCTGAGGCAGGAGGATTGCTTAAGCACAGGAGTTTGAGGTTGCTGTGAGCTAGGCTGACACCGCGACACTCTAGCCCAGGTGACAGAGTAAGACTCCATCTCAAAAAAAAAAAAAGAAAAGAAAAGAAAAGAAAAGAAACTTAACAGTGAGTTTTTTTTAGTTTTATTGAGTTATAATTGACAAATAAAAATTGTATATATTTTAGGTGTACAACGTGATGATTTCATATACATATACACTGGGAAACAGTTACCACCATCACATAGTTACTTGTCATTTTTTGTAGTGAGAACACTTAAGATCTCCCTGAGAAAATTTCAAGTATGCAATACAGCATTATTAATTATAATCACCATGTTGCACATTATATCCCCAGAACTTATTCATCTTAAAACAGAATATTTATACCCTTTGACTTACATCTTCTCATGTGCCCCACCTTATGGAATGGGAGAAAATATTTACAAACTACATATCTGATAAGGAGTTAATAAACAAAAAGATGTATTATAGGACTGGCAAAGGGGAGGCAGAGAATGGATTGCTTTGGAAGATGAGTTGTTTTTTTTTTTAATTGGGGGAAAACTACAAAGCATTTACAGTACAATGTTTACAGTCACAATTTGTAGTGAGCTGATTTCCCCAAATATATTACCACTCAAGTTGACTTATCTTGTTACATTCAAAAACCTACTCTGTCAA
>CAUYRT010074715.1:0-37641 GCA_963574885.1 Lepilemur ruficaudatus | reverse complement strand
GGATCGTTTGAGCTTAGGAGTTCGAGACCAGCCTGAGCAAGAGCAAGACCCTGTAGCTGGACAACTAAAAAATATACACATAAAAAATTAGCTGGGCATGGTGGCGCATGCCTATAGTCCCAGCTACTCGGGAGACTGAGGCAGGAGGATCACTTGAGCCCAGGAGTTTGAGGTTGCTGTGAGCTAGGCTGACACCATGGCACTCTAGCCTGGGCAACAGAGTGAGACTCTGTCTCAAAAAAAAAAAATAGGTGAGATTATACATGTGTGTTCATGTATGTGAGAGAAGCCAGACACGGAAGGACACACAGTGTGTGACTCCGTTTATGTGAAATGTCCAGAACAGGCAGATCCACAGAGACGGGACGTGGATTCATGGTCACCAGGGGCTGGGCAGGGGTTGGGAGGTGACTGCTGATGGGGATGGGGCTTCCTTTTGGGGTGATGGAACGTTCTGGAACTAGATCATAGTGGTGATTATACGACACCATGAGTGCACCAAATGCCATGGAATCGTACGCCTTAAACTGGTTCACTTTATGTTACGTGAATTTCACTTAAGTAAATTTATTTTTAAGAGACTTTCTTTTTTAAAGAGATGAGATTAAACAATGTGCTGTCCCTGGGGCCCAGCCCACCTGGAGGGGGGAGACTCTCTCGCTGTCCCCTTTGTTCACTGTCCTCCTGAGTGGGCTGAGGCCCCATACGCTCCGTGGCCCCGGCTGGTGGTTGGCGTCTCTCTCTTCCCCGTGGCCCTGCCGGCACCCGGTGCCCCGGCTGCTGACTCAGGCGCTCCTGCCTTTTCTGAGTGTCCGCAAACCTGCGTCTGGCCTTAGAGGAGAACCTGCTTCTTTGGTTTCCCACAGGTCTGGTCAGGAGGTGCAGAACTGTGCCTTTTTGAGAGTTTCTCACCCTCGGATGCCGGTTTGCCAAACCTAGGGTCGGCATTCTCAGCGGCCGCGGCTCAGCTGGTCCCCGAGTGTCGGACGCTTGGGTCGTTTCTCAGTTTCCCCCCACAGTGGTGGTTGGACGGCAGAGGCTGCACTGGGTGCCTCCGCGCTCCGAGGGAGCCCCCTTCCCGGCCCTGTGGCCTTAAGGTGGGGCCCCGTGGACTTTGGAGCCACTGGGGAGACAGGAGGGGGCCGTTGTAGGGGGCAAAGTCCTCCCAGGGGGCCCTGCCGACGGTGGTTTCTTTACGGCTGGGGCCCCTCGGCCTTGGGCCGGACACCGCCCCGGCCCCCACGGCGAGCTGGGCGCGGGCGCCACTGCCCAGGTGGGGCCTGTCTGGGGACTGACGGGAAACCCCGAGCACAGGGCATGGGACCCTGGTCCAGCAGCCCCCTCCTCTCCTGGCAAACCCGTGCTTGTCCCTTTGGAGTTCCCGTGAGCCTGGAGGGTCTGGGGGGGAATCTCTTCCTGACCTTCCCTCCACCTCCGAAGCTGGGGCTGAGCTCCCTGGACCCACAGGAGTCCCCGTCCTGGTCACTGTTGCCCAAGTGGCTCTCAGCCTGGTCAGCATAAAACCCCACTGACCCCAGTTTCTTGTGGGGGGCTGGGGGAGAAAATGACATGAAACAAGAATTTCCTGTTTGCCCCTCTGGGGCCTGGGGTGGTGATCGCAGGTTTCCCTCCCCTCCCCTAGCCCGCCCGCCTCCCTGCACCCACAGCCCAGGCCCCTCACACCGCTGCACTGCTCCTGGCCCCCGTAGGTATCACGGACCAGGACGTTGCTCTCATTCATTCATTCATTCACTCGTTTGCCAACACAGTGACTGAGCGTCCCCTGTGACACATGTGACACGAGGTGTGATGCTGGGGTAAGAAGGAGGGAGCCGTGCGTGCACACACCTGGGAACTGGCCGTGCAAAGGCCCTGGGGTGGGCAGGGGGCCAGAGGGTGTGAGGGAGCCCTGGGAGGCTATAGTCAGGGGAGGGTCCCACTCTGGCTGCTGACTGGAGAAGGAGCCAGCAGGGAGGGAGGTGGGGGCAATGGAGTCCCCACCCTCGCTGCCTCGGTTTCCCCTTCTCTGGAGTAGGGGGTGCTGGGCAGGAGAGACAGGTCCGCTCAGCTGTGGTGACCAGCCTTCCACACTCTCCGTCCTTGCAGGGCTGGGACCCTGGGGCCCCTGCAGGAGCCGTGTACCGGTGCATCTCGACTTGTGAGAAGTACACATTGCACTGAGAAGTGAGGTTTATGTTACACGCATTTATTAAACACCTGCGGTGTGCTCGGCCCAATACTAGACACTGGGAGCAAGAAAAGAATCCCACGTGCTCTGGGACAGATGTGTAAATAAATCCACACGGCTGGGCCGTGAGAGGGTGGCAGCAAGTGGGAGAATCAGCGATGGCCGGCTCGGTGCAAGCATTGCAAGTGAGGACAGGAGCTGTCCCGGAGGCCGGGCAGCGGGTGGGGTGGGGGCTCCTCTCAGGGGGGTTGGGTGTCTTGGGGAGGGGTGTCTACTAGGGCTGTCAGCCGCCCCAGAACCTGCCGTGCCCAGGGTGTGGCCCCAGGCAAACCAGGCAGCTTCTCGTGGCCCCAAGCCCAGGGGTCCCGGAGGTTTTGCCCAGTCAACATCCTGGCCCACGGTGCGTGGCTGATTTCGGAGCTTTCCACTCCACCTTCCAGAGGGCCAGGGTTCTGGCCCCAGAACCCAGGTAGGGGACGAGGTCTAGGTTTGGCACGGGGTCTTTGTGCCTTGGCAACCTTGGAGGCTTTTGAGGGCAGGTGGCCAGGCCCACCGGCCCACAAGGGGGGCCTGGACACCGCCACGGGGAGTCTTGACACTGTCCCCTGCTCCCCATCCCTTGGGCCTCGGCAGCTGGCCAGGGCGGGACATGCCCCGCAGGGGAGCGGAACTGGAGGCCGAGTTCCATAAAGCTGGGGCAGCCTTTACTGCCCGGCTTTGTTGCCGGCTGCCCACAGCAACGGCCATTAAAGCTGCCTCCTCTACCGGCAGCTGGGGGGCCCCTACACGTCCCCCCTTTATGGCCTGAGATCAATGCCTTGGACCATTGAGAGTCTGATGGTGCCCTGCCGCTGGCCTGTTAGCCCACCACCATTTGGCCTGGGAGGGGAAGGGGGTGACGCATCCCCAGCCCTGCCTTTGCTGACCCGTCATGGAGCAGCCGTTCCCTTCCCTGAGCCTCAGTTTCCCCACCTGGAAGATGGGGCTTGCCAGGGTCCCAGATGCTCAGAGGAAAGCTGTTGTGTTTTATCAAATACTTTCCTCGAAAGATGGGGAAACTGAGGCAGGAGGGGCAGTGAGGTCTCTTGTGGTAGCTGGGCCAGGAAAGGTGTGCAGGGAACGTGGAACCCCTCCCACCCAGGTCAGAACCTCGAAGCAGGCTCCCCCTTGACCAGGAAGGCCCCGAGCTTCACCGGCCCCTGTAATAGTGTCCTGGGGCTGTGACAATGACCACAAACAGGAGGCTCAGAACAACAGGAATCTGTCCTCTCCCAGTCCTGGAGCCCAGAAGTCCGCATCAGGGTGTCTGCAGGGCTGGGCTCCCTCCAGGGGTCCCGGCTCCAGGGGTTCCAGGCCCTGAAATAATAAAAAAAGGGTTAGGGTCAGGGTCCTTGGCTTGTGACCACGCCGCTCCAGCCTCTTCCCTGCGTGTGTCTCTCTTCTTACTAGGACGTTGGCCATCGAATGTAGGGCCCACCCCATCCCTGTGAGACCTCATCTTAACCCGACATCTGAGGTTCCGGGTGGACGTGAACTTTGAGGGGGACATGTTCCCGCCAGGGCAATCCCAGCGTCGAAACCCTCTTTGCCCAAGTGCCTGCTGTCCCAGGCAGCCTCACTCTGTGCCCAGTGCGACCGCCGCGCAGCTGAGAAAACCAGGGTTCACTCAGCGAAGCGCATTTATTAAGCAACTACTGTGTGCTTGGCCCCTTCGGAGACGTTGGGAGCAAAACAGACAAAACCACAGGCGAATGTGTGAGTCGTGGACTCGGGGGAGTGGAAACTCTCTTTGAGAGGGTCCCTGGGGCAGGGGTCGCACAGCCAAGTGGTCACATACGTGGGCATATATGTGGGTGTGCATATGTGTGCGTGTGTGTGTGCACCCGCGCCCATGGGCCCAGCCAGCCCGTCTACCTGCAGCCCCACGCCCCTCCGGCAGGGAAGGGGAAACGGGCCTCTCTGGCCACCATAAATCAGCGCAGGAATGCGGGCCGGCCAGTCTGGCGCTGGGCTGGCCTGTGGGGCGGAGACAAAGGCCTGGCAGCTGGCCCTCTGTCTGCCTTGACCACCCAGGGCAGAGGTCTGGGCCCCCGGTTGCCCCGGCCCGTTTGCGGAAGCCCTCACCTTGTCTCCGTTACACAGATGGGGAAACTGAGGCCCAGGGAGGGGCAGAGTGGTTGAGGGGTGGCCAGGCCCTCAACGCATCTCCCCAGCACCCGGCAGCAGTGTTCCCTGGGGCAGGAGCTGGGCGTTGTCCTCATCGTCCTAGGGCCCTAATGACAGATCATCCCAGGTGGAGCTAATTGGTGGTTTCAAGGCCCCCCCCATGCCAGCTGGAGCTAATTGGCGGTTTCAAGGCCCCCCACTGTCCAGCCTGCACATTCCCCGGAGCTTAATGTGAAGCCTGGTATTTGTCTCTGCCCCTCCTCGGCAAACTGCCCCCCGCCTGACGCCTGACGCTGCTGTCTAGTTATCTCTGCCGGCCCACATCCTGCACGCCCCCGCCCACCCGCCGAGTCTGTGAACTGGCAGCCGCAGGACCCCCTGTCCCGGTACCCTAGATGGAGGCCCTCTCTCCACCTCGCTCCTGGGGAATAAGGTCTCACTCGTCCCTAACCATAACCCCGGCAGGCAGTGCCTGTCATTTTATAGCTGGCGATCAAGACCCCACAGCGCCAGGCTCTGGTCTCACACTTGCCGCCATGCCTCAGTTTACCTATCTGCCAAATGGGGCCATCTCTTGGGAGCCAGTGGGCTTGTGTGAGACCCTTGGGACAGTCAGGTGGGCACTGCCGTGGCACGAAGTGTAGCCCCCAGAACGGACAGGTTGAAGTCCCAGATCCCCGGTATCCACGAAGGGGACCTTGTTTAGAAACAGCGTCCTTACAGGTGTACAGTCATACGCCACGTATTGAGGTTTTGGGTAAGGACGTGCGTTTAGACGTGTTAAGATACACGAATACTCACCATGGTGTCACAGTCGCCCACGGTATTGGGTACGGGAACGCGCCGTGTAGTTTGCAGGTTGAAGCTGTGGGCCGTACGGGTGCCCTGGGTGTGCGGCGGCCTGTGCCATCTTGCGCTGTGTGGGCGCACCCTGTGTGTCGCCTGGCGACGCCTCGTTGAGTGATGCGTGACAGCAGTGGATGTGGGGCTGGGAGCAGGTGAGGTAGCCCTGACTCCAGTGGACTGGGGTCCTTAGAACGGGGAGACAGCAGCAAAGACTAGAGTGATGCTAGCATGAGCCATGGACGCCAGGAGCCCCCGGAGCCGGGAGAGGCAGGAGGGTCCACCCTGGAGCTGTGGGAGGCAGCGCGGGTCCCCCGACACCTGGATTCTGGACTTCTGGCCTCTGGGGCTGTGAAAGGACAACTGGCTGTTGGTTAGTGCTGTGCCAAGTGGCCCAGGAGGCCCCTGCGTGTGCCTGTCTGTCTCGGGGCCTCAGAGTCCGGTTCCCCATCTGCCCAGTTGGGCCTCAGGAGACGCTCCAGGGCTGGGGACCCTGCGGCCTCCGGGCCACACGTGGCCTTCTGGATCCTTGAGTGTGGCCTTTTGACTGAATCCACATTTTACAGAACTCTTTTAATTTGTTCTGTGACGTTTGGATTTGGTCGGGGAGGGGTCTGGGCCCCGGGACCCCTGTTCCTGTCCCCGCCGGCAGCCCCCTCCTCCTGGCTCCTGCGTGCGGTGGGTTGGGGGACATAGTTCCCACGCCCGAGCTTTGGCACCAGCTAACCTGTCCCCTTTCTGTCCCCACAGCTCTATGAACTCGATGGGGACCCCAAAAGGAAGGAATTCTTGGACGACCTGTTCAGCTTCATGCAGAAGCGAGGTGAGGACCCCTCTGCCCTGCAGGGAGGTCATGCGAAACGGGGTACAGTGGGAGGGGCCCTGCTGGCCGCGGGCGTGTTGGGGCGACAGTGAGCTCCCCATGGCTGGAGGCATCCAAGGCTCCTGAGCTGGGAGGGACGTCAGAGATATCTGAGGGGCAGACAGAGCTCTGCTACAGGGGCTCAATGGGGGGCCCTCAGGAAGGACAGTGCCAGCTCCCTCCTTGAGCCCTGGGGTGCAGTGAGGGGGTCCCCGCGATCAGGACCCCTCACAGTGGGGCCGACCTGTGTTTAGGGTTTGGGTCAGGTCCCAGCTGGAGGCAGGAGGGGAGTGGATGGAACCCTCCCCAGGGCCTCGGATTTGACGGTTAAGTCCTGGCCCCTCCTCCGCTCCCATCGGGGATCTGTTTCCCCATTTATAAGATGGGCCACACACAGTCCCTGCTGTGGGGCAGCACCCCCAAAACTCAGCCAGGAGCAGGCGCCCTGAACATGCCAAGGCAGGGCCGCCGGTATGTCGTGCACATTTATTGAGCACCAGTAGGATACCCATTGAGCCATTCCCCTGGTCTGGGCCAAGACAGACCCTGGACACAGCCCTTCCCCCACCCCGGGAAGTGTCTCATGACCCGTGGCCAGAGGAGCAGGTCTAGGCAGGCGTCCAGGTGAGGAAACTGAGGCTCAGACACGGAGCCTTGGGATGAGCAAGGAAGGCTCAGAGAGGAGCTGGCGGGGTGGGGAGGGCTCACAGGGGCTGGGGGTCCTGCTCCAGCCCCTCACGACAATCCCAGGGGCAGGGGGACAGTTGCAATCCCCACTTTTCAGGGAAGGAAACTGAGGCCCAGAGCAGCCTGAGAGGCAGGAAGTGGCAGGGCGGAGAGTGATGTCCCCATCCCCTGGCCGCCCTCGTGGGGAGCCCAGCTGCCCTGCTTTGTCCAGACGGCTGCCTGGGCTCCGGCTTCTGTAAACACAGGCCCAGCCCTGCCACGGCCCCCACTGGCTGAGGGAAGGGAGGGGGGCAGGGCCGGCCTGTCAGCCACTGCCCAGCAGTCTGCCTTAACCCCTCCTGTGCCGGGGTGGCGGAATGCAACCTGGCCCCCGGGGCCTCCCGTGTTATCCTCTGAGCCCAGCCCTGGCCGGGACCTGCGGCCCCTCGTGAGGCCGGAGAGATCTTCGCCCACTGGCTTTATCGCCTTGTCCACACTGCGCACCCCCTTTCCTCCCCAGAGCTCCAAGCTCCCAGGCCCAGAACTGACCTATTTTGCTGGATCCCCAGTGCCCGGCACAGCACCTGGTGTCCTGGGGAAGCCCCCAGATGAATGTGGGTAAGGACGCCTCAGTCCAGCCCTGCCTCCCTCCATTCCTGGAGGGCAGGAACCAAAAAGCTCCTACACATCCCTCAAAACCCAGCCTCAAGGACTCCTCTTCCCTATTACCTTCCTGGACTCTCCCCCTCTGTAATGGGGGGGCCACTGGGGATGAGAATCTGCCGGACCCCCCAACCTTCACCCAGACACCACCCTCTGCATCCCACAGGCGTTTTCTCCTTCACTCCAGGCGGAGGGAAAGTAACTGTTTTTCCGGCATCTCTAAGTAAAAGCTTTGAACCAAACTTCTCTGGGGGCCGAGGAGGGGTCCTGCCTATGCCCCCTCCCTGCCATGGCAGCCTGACCACCTGACCCTGCTGTTTCCGTGACGACCTCCCGGCCTTCCCTTATTGGGCGGCTGTGCCAGGCCCTGCACCGCACTCCCGGGCGCCTCTGTAAACATCCTCCGCCCGCTGGGTGCGGGGCACAGCCTGGGATTCCTTGTTCTTTCCCGACTCTGATGCCTGCGCTGGTGTCCTGGGGTGGAGGCGGGGGTGGCTCTGGGCGTTTCCGAGGCTGTTTGTGCGGCTGAGGCCTGGGGTGGCTTCTCCCTCTGTCTGGCTGAAAAATGGGGTCTTGGGGGGGCGGTCTGGGGTCTGTCCTCCTCCACCCAGGATGTCATTTCACTGGGGGTTTTGCAACCTGGGAGGGGCCTGGAAGTGACTCAGGGTGGCAGGAGATGGTTCTGGAAGGTGCAACGTTGGAGCCCCGGGAGTGGAGCGGAGGCCGCCAGCCTCTCGCCCGATGCTGGACCCGGTCTCCAGTGGGTCAGACCTCAGAGCCTCGGTTTCCCCATCTGAAGGGGCTTACCTAAGGAGTGAGTGGTCAGCAGCTCTGGCCTGGGATGAGGGCCTGTCAGTCTTCACTGTTGATTATTGAGTGCCTACTGTATGCCAGGCTGGGTGCCGAGCACCCCTTACAAGCAGGACGGGCGTGGGGGCCATAGGCGGTCTACAGTTGGCCTCATACACCCAGAGTGCCACGGCCAGGGAGAGGGCTTTGGGAGGAGGGGTGGGCGGGTGCCTGTAGCCGGCTTCCGGGAGATGAGGTGGGAGGGATGTCGGGTAGCCCGGCGCCCTGCCCTGCCCTGCCCTGCCCTGCCCTCCCCGGGCTAGCCCACCACCTTCCATTCCCTCAACGGGAAATCAGGCTCCCCAAGCCCTCCCCCAGCCCCGCCAGGTCCCCTGGCCCCTGGGAGGGCAGCGGAGTTGTTTTGGCAGCTGTTGTGGTTGGCAACATGCAGAAGGAATAACAAAGACCCGAATGTCTCGCACACATCCCCACGTTGGCCCACAGCGTCTCCCTCCCCTTTAAAGCTCGCCTCCCGCACCATGAGATTGGCACAGCTTACCGGCAGAGAAACGGAGGCAGAGCTGCCACCTTGGTGCTCTCTGGAGCAGTGGTTCTCACCCTCAGCAATTCTGCCCCCACCCCCAGAACACTGAGACATGTCTGGGGACATCTGTGGTTGTCACAACTGGGGCTGCTCCTGGTGGTGGGTGGGTGGGGGCAGGAACACTGCTTAGCATCTGCAGTGCCCAGGACGCCCAACCCCAGTGTCCACCCAGCCTGTGTCCGCCGTGCTGACCGTAGACCTGCGCACGTGGTGCCAGCGTCCCCGCCTCAACCTCCCCCGCCCTCCCCACAGGGACGCCCGTGAACAGGATCCCCATCATGGCCAAGCAGGTGCTGGACCTGTTCATGCTGTACGTGCTGGTGACGGAGAAGGGTGGCCTCGTGGAGGTCATCAACAAGAAGCTGTGGCGTGAGATCACCAAGGGCCTCAACCTGCCCACGTCCATCACCAGCGCCGCCTTCACCCTGCGCACGCAGTGAGTGGCCTGCTGCAGCCGGGCAGGGTATTCTGAGCGGGGTGAACAGCAGGTGCAAAGGGCATGCAGTGGGAGGACCGAGGGGGCGAGAAGGGGGTGGCCAGGTGGCCACAGAGGGCACCTGGCCATGCCATGAGCCTGAGGCCCCAGAACGTCGGGTGGGGGCATGAGCACCATCAGGCACTGAGGTGACGCAGTCTGAGTGTGGAAGGATCAGCCTAGGCAGGCACGGGGAACAGCATTAAGACAGAGGGAACAGCATCAGCAACTCTGAGGGCTGCCTGGTGAGTCTGGGGCTGGAGCAGGGAATGATGGCGCCACGATGGGGTTTTACTTTATTCAGAGGGCCACAGGAGCCATGGGGGTGGCCCAGGTGCCATCCTGTCCCCTCGCCTCTACCCACAGATACATGAAGTACCTGTACCCCTACGAGTGTGAGAAGCGAGGACTCAGCAACCCCAACGAACTCCAGGCAGCCATAGACAGCAACCGTCGAGAGGGCCGGCGCCAGAGCTTCGGGGGCTCCCTGTTTGCCTACTCGCCGGGTGGGGCGCATGGCATGCTGTCCTCGCCCAAGCTGCCTGTGTCCTCCCTGGGCCTGGCCGCCAGCACCAACGGCAGCTCTATTGCCCCAGCCCCAAAGATCAAGAAAGGTAAAGGGCTGCGTGGGGCCTGGGGCTTGGTCCCAACTGAGCTTCAGCCTGTGACCTTGCACGGGATACCTTTTCCCCTGTCTGGGTAACTAGGACGGTAGAGCCAAGTGTTGGAGTGGCAGAGGGCCCATCTACCAGTGCTGTGCCCGTGGCAGACATTACCAATCGATCACCATTTCCCCAACCCACACAGGTGGTGGCAGACATTGGTAATCTGATCAATCTATATAACCAGTTCTGTGCGCAGCAGACATTACAAATCAAATATAGTTTTTCTATCCTTTGGTCACGGCAGACATTATTAATTGATCACTGTTTTTCCTGTCCACCCTGAGCCAGGCATCGTTAATTGAGCACTGCACACTTTCCTAATCCAGGCAATCATTGTAGTGTCGGCCCAGTCTTTAGCCTGTAGCTGATGCTGTTCGTTGCCAGGGATTTTTCCAGCCTCTTGTGCACGGCAAACATTACTGATTGGTCCCTGTGGTCTTTCCCTTTGTGCTTTAGAATCCTTCTCAACACAGTCCCAGCAGACATGGGGAGTGTAACGTAGATCTGTCAGATTCGCCCTTGAACCATCCCCGAAGCTGTTGCTAGGTGCCCTTTGCTGGTCACTGCCCCTTTCTGAGCCTGGCCTTTCTTATGTGTAAAGTGGGGGAATCCCCCTTTTCTCTGTAGAGTTGTTTGGGGGCGCGTTCAGCATGTAAAGTGCCCGGCGTGCTACTGCCCCAGGTTTGCAGATACCCGATGGTGAGCTCCCGACACACCCATAGCAGACATCACCAATCAATCACAGCTTCCTCTCCCACTGAGCCTCTGAATCCTTCCTAACACAGAAGCACCAACAGCAGCACATGGCAGTGGCCTGTGTTTGCCTGTCTGAGTCCCCACTACCCATCTGCCATACTTGCCCGGTTGGTGGCTCTCCGTTTCCTGCCTTTGGCCTGAGGATCCAACGTGATCCCCACGGTGCCCTGAAAACAGGATTGGTCACATCTAAGGTGAATGGGTCTCGTGGGTGCTAGTCCATTTGGTCCTTGGTAGGCCTCAGTCTGCCCCTCCCAGCCTTGGGGAGTCTGACAATACCCACTAATGGTTACCAAGTACCCACTGTGTGCGAGGTCCCGTGCTGAGCAGGGAGAGAGGAGGTTGTGACCCGGTGGAGCTTCCAAGAGGGCCAGCAACTGCCCTGTTGTTGCAGTGGCAGGTCCACAAAGCCGGGAAGTCCGGTTGAGGCGTGGAGAGGGACACATGTGGCTCCCGAGGAGGTGGCATTTGAGCCGAAACCAGAGAGGTCTCAAAATTCGAAAGCTCTGGGCCAAAGGTCTCGAGTGGGGAACCCAGCAAGCAGAGGCAGTGCCAGGCACAGCTCTGGGAGAAAGACTATGGGGAGAAGAAGATGCAGCAGGTCAGAGTAGGACCAGTGAGCGGGATCCACTAGGATGTTCATTTCAGTCGCAGAGGACGGGGATGGAGGAACTGGTTCTGGAGTTGGGCTGCCCGAGCTTGAATTCCAGCTCTGTAACCTTGGAAAGTTATCCATCCTCTCTGAGCCTCAGTTTCCCCATCTGTAAAATGGAGGTGATAAGAGTGTCTAAGTAGACATGGGTTGTTGAGAGGGTTCACCGAGGTGATGCATGTTGAATGCTTACACAAGGCGTAGCAGCTCTTGTTTAACTAGTATTTTATATGATTATATACTATTATAGTCTCTCTGTAATGCCAGTGCCAAGTACTACCATAATACTGTCATTATAACTAGTATTGTTAAAGGTCACCCATATGCCATGGTGACCTTTAGTCACCCTACTGTTAGAAAGGATTTTATAAGCTCTTATATCTG
The DNA here is from genome assembly GCA_963574885.1 of Lepilemur ruficaudatus. Classification (NCBI taxonomy): domain Eukaryota; kingdom Metazoa; phylum Chordata; class Mammalia; order Primates; family Lepilemuridae; genus Lepilemur; species Lepilemur ruficaudatus. The sequence goes on along the minus strand of CAUYRT010074715.1, from coordinate 25,928 downwards.
TTTCAAAACCTATCAACTTCCTTGGATAGGAAGTGAGCACCCCATCTGTAGAGGTATTCAAGAGGGTACACATTCCTGCCTCAGCAGGAAGGCAGGGCCACCAATTCCTCTTGTCTCCTGTCTAGAGGAGGACTCAGCCATCCCCATCACGGTCCCTGGCCGCCTGCCCGTCTCCCTCGCGGGCCACCCCGTGGTGGCAGCTCAGGCAGCAGCAGTGCAAGCGGCAGCCGCCCAAGCAGCCGTGGCAGCACAGGCAGCCGCCCTGGAGCAGCTGCGGGAGAAGCTAGAGTCTGGGGAGCCTCCCGAGAAGAAGATGGCCCTGGTGGCTGATGAGCAGCAACGACTCATGCAACGAGCTCTGCAGCAGAACTTCCTGGCCATGACAGCCCAGCTGCCCATGAGCATACGGATCAACAGCCAAGGTACCACCCCAGTGTCTGGACCCTCCTTGTGTCCCACATGGGTAGCAAAATAAGGGCCTTGGAGCCAACATATATAAAGAGTACCTACAAATCAATAAGAAAAAAAACCCAGTAGAATAAAAGGGTAGTTATGACTAGTAAATTCATATGAAAAGGTGTTCAACTCCATCCAGTCAGGGGTCTGCAAATTAGGAAGGAGATACTATCACCCACCCACAGTTTGATAATATCAAGTATTGGCCAGGATGTAGGGAAATGAGCCCCCTTGGTCCTGCTAGTGGGTATGTGCATAGGTGACAATTTGATAATTTTTTTTTTTTTTTCTGATTGTGGTGGATGGGGAGATAAAGTCTTGCTCTGTGGCCCAGGCTGGAATATAGTGGCATCATCATAGCTCACAGCAGCGTCCCACTCCTGGCCGCAAGCAATTCTCCCGCTTCGGCCTCCCAGAGTGCTGGGATTACAGGCATGAGCCACCTTGCCTGGCTGGCAATCTCTTTTAAGATAAAAAAATGTGTTCACCCTGTGACCTGTTGCTTCTGTCTGGCATCTATAGCAGAGAACATTAGTGCAGGTGCATGAGGAAACACGTACTCACACGGTGTTCACATCGCAGTCATTCACGTGATGTCATTTGTCACAGTGAAGCCTTAAAAAAAGCCAACTGTAGACAGATACAGTCTTATTGAACAAATATATATCAAGTACCTGCTGTGTACACTGGAGACAGCTTGGTTGTGATGATATAGTCCTCGCCTTTGCGACGCTGGTCTAGTGGGCAAGACAGACATGAAACAGAACGGTTCCCAGATGTATTTACAATCCCAAACGGTAGTTTTTCTTCTCCCCACAGCCCCCGAGAGCCGCCTAGACTCAGCCGTGAGCTTGACCGGCACCAGCGGCAGCAACAGTATTAGCATGTCTGTCGAGATCAACGGCGTCATGTACACAGGTAGGACAGCCCTGGTCCCACTTGGCACTGTGCTGGGCATATAGGAAGGAGTCCATAAGCACGGATTCATGGTTAAGCTGAATTTTCCACTTTTCCTGTGTAAAAAGTTGTGGAGTTGGGCGCATTATTCACAGTGGCCACCAGGTGGTGCCGTCAACACTGAGCAGCCTGGTTGCTGTGTACCCAGTGGACAAGGCAAAGGGAAGAGAAGCTCACGGGAGGGCGTTTGTGTCCTAGCAGGTCCAGGGGGTCGGTATACTCCTGAAATTAAAGGCAAAATGTCAGTACGGTCATCCGAATCTTACAGGGGCAAGGGCCAGCGTGTACAGAGGGAACTAAACTCTCCACGACGTGTCTCTTCTGTCCTTGCGTTAGGAATGCTGTTTGCTCAGCCGCCGGCACCCACGCCACCCTTGGCTTCCAGCAAAGGCGGCGGTGGAGGTGGCAGTGGCAGTGGCGGTGCTGGCAGTGGTGGCGGGAGCAGTGGGACCAGCAGCAGCAACCACCCAGGCAGCCGGGGAGGAAACACCGGGACCAGCAGCAGCAGCGGGGGCAGCCAGGCCGGGCCAGCAGGGTCGTCCGCACCCCCCACATCTTCTACCTCAAATAACTCTACGTTGCCTTAACCGCCTCACTCCCCGCCCGCCACGTCCCCCGCCCCAGGAGCCCGCCAGACTGGGCAGTGTTGGGGGTTGAGGGGGGCCAGGCAGGGGCCAGGATGGCGGAAGATACGGGTGGGGAGGGAAGCTATCCACAGAGGAGCCACAGCTGACGCCAAAAAGAAAAGAAAAAAATATATATACATATATATATATAAAGAAAATTTAATAAAACGGGGGAAAACCAAGGAACACTTGAATTTCTCAGGTTTCGGACATTCAGAGAGATGAATCGTGAGGACAGCAACACGGATCAGAACACAGAAGGAGGCAGGTCTTTCCGAGGGCTTTCCTGCGGGGGCCCGTGTCTGGTCGGGACCAGCTGCAACGTCAGGCCAATCTTGTTTACCTCATACACCCCTGCACTGTGTGTTTTCATTTTTTTGTCTCTTTTTGTTTTTTTTTAATTTTTTCTATTTGTCACACACTCACCACTCCAAGCTCCTTGTGTTGAATGAAACCCCTGAGCTGAGATCACTGAATTTTTTTTCTTTTCCTATTGCTTTGGGAACTTTTTTTTTTAAAGTCATAGTGACATTCAAATTCTATGGGAATTTTTTTCTTTTAAATAGGTTTCAGGAGTTTTGTTTTGTAAATATTCTTATTTTATTCTTGAGGGGGGAAAGGAATCAAACATTAGGAAGAGGAATATCTATATATCTATATATCTATATATATGTGTTCATTCAGGGAAGCCAAACTTGAAAAAGCAAAAACAAACAAACAAACAAAAAAGTAATAACCTTTTTGTTTTTCTCATGGCCGATATGGGTTCCTTTGTGCGTGTGCCTGGGGCACGTCTGGATCCGTGGGGCCAGAGCTGCCATGAGGATGAACTCAGGTGCTGCGGGCTGGGGCCGGGTGGGGGGTGCATGCGGGGGCCGTGGGGACGGGGTGATGCCGACTGTGATATTCCACGATGCTTTTTCTTGTGCTGTGGTCTGCGAGGAGAGCTCCGGGCTCTCGCACCCTGAAGTCTTAATTAGAAAGTGTGGAAAAGGGGCCCGGAGTGTGGGAGGGGGCTCTCCCCCCCCCCCGCTCCCCATCACGGCCCCCAGGCTCCTGTCTCAGGGATGAATGTGGCCGTCTGGGGGTTCTTCTCTTGCCTGTGAGGGCTGTTTCGAGGGACAGTCAATGTTGTAGAATGGGGGTGAGGCTGGGCCCAGCTCAGGGTGAGGATTTGGGGGCCACGGCATCCTAATCACCCCCACACCCCTCAACATTCTAGCTCCTTTTCTCTCTCCCCTCCCCTTTGGCGAGGGGCCACCCTGTGGGTTGGGACTCCTCCCCCAGGTTGGAAGAAAGGGGGGTTCGGGGCAGCTGAGCTGGGTTTACCGCAGCTCCAGCCCGGGGGGGCAGGAGCTGAGTCAGCCCGGCCCTGGGGATTGTCGTCTGCCTTCCTGCAGGGCAGCACTGGGTTTGCTTGGGTTTCTCTTGGGGAGAATGGGGATTAGCTCAGCTATTCCCGGGGTGAGCCCAGAATCTCTAATTGGTCCCAGGGAGCCCCCCAGCTCCCTCTACCCCAGCCAGTTGCCTTGGAGACCTTGGGGGGTCCCCAGGCCCCCAGTGTCTGAATTCACTTTCCTGTTCGGCCACGCGTGTGTCTTTGGGGAGGGAACCTCTCTTTCTTTTCAGCTCTCAGGGTCACTCTCACACAGCCCCCATTCCAGGAGGGAAGGTGGACATCCTGGGGGTCTCCTCTTGTTTTTTTTTCTTCTGGAAGGTTCTCTCTGCCCCATCTCCTCCAGGGCAGGGGCCTTGGCAGCACAATTGTCCCAGGGAGGGGGGTCTTTTTGTCCTATGAGGTTATCTTGCCCCACTGCGAGAACCACCTGGACTTGTCCGAAGTCGGCCTCAATGCCGGCCACCTCCCAGGCCGTGGAGCCCCTTGTCCTGCGATGCAGTCCCCGCCTGGGGCGGGGGAAATGTCTGCTGCATGTTTCTTTCTACCTCAGGTCTGACTTTTGATGCCAAAAACCGCACCCCTGGGGCTGGGCCTCCCGCGTGCTCTGGGAGTGGCCATGACAGGACCTCCACCCCATGATCCAGGCGGGTGCCTGGCCGGCCTGTGCTGTGTGTGCGTGTATCCGTCGCGGATCCAGCCGCCCGGGGACGGACTGTAACTCAGGGGACGTGGGCCTGCTGTTGGACCTGGCGATTGTAGGGCAGGCGGGCGCAGGGCTGGGGTCCGGTCCGCTCGGCCTGCTCCAGCAGACATAGGTGGAAGGCAGTGGCTGCACTGGCCATGGAGATGGGAGGGGTCCTCGTGGTTGGGTGGAAACTGTGGCCTCCAGGGTCCCCCACTGGACTCCCTGCCACACCCATCTCCCAGGGTGGCTTTTTGGGGTGCAACTCAGCACCGTCGTATGGAAACTGGGCTGGGGAAGGGCACACCTGTCCCAGCCTGGAGGACCCTGGAGGACCCTGGAGGCATGGGCTGCTGGTTGCGGGGCTGGCGGGCTTAGCTGCGTGGCAGGCATGGACCCTGCACGCTCAGGGTCGGGAGGGGCTCACAGGGCCCCCCATTCTGGAGATGTTTGTGGACAGGCTACTTCTGGAATCGTCCTGGGGACCTTTCGGGCTGGCCACGGGGCTATCTGGCCATCCAGCTGTCAGGACAGACGGGAGGGCGGGGCTGGGGGCGTTGGGGGCGGCTGGGTTAGTTTTTTAACACTTTTATGCATTTGTACAGTTGCATTTTTTTTCTTTTATCATTTTTGCCCACTTTGTTTCTTTTTTTTTTTCCCTAATTTTGCCTTTGCGTTTCTTTTTTCCCCCTTGACAAGCATGAATTCAGCCTTTCATTCTTGACCTGTGAAATTTCAGTTTCTCTGGGGTTTGTCAGACGGCGTGGAGACCACGCCTGAACTCAGGTAAAAGAAGGAAAAAATTTTTTAAAACTTAAAAAAAAATAAAAAAGGTATAAACTACTCTCTCTACCTCTGGCTGGGCTGAGCCTGTCATACTGGGTGGCCTAAAACAATTTCAATTTTTTTTTTTTTTTTTGCAGAACATTCAGGTATTAAAAGGGAAAAAAAAAAAGACAAAAAGACCAAAAAAAGTGTGATTTTGAAATTTAAAAAAACACTGAAAGTTTACATTTTATAACATTATTATGCAGATTGTATTTAAACTTCAGAAATATTTAAAACAATTGTAACCCTGTAAAGCTGATGAGATATTAAAACAAGACAAAACACTTCTGACTTTTAACAGAAAACTGTCTCCTGTCATGGTGTTTTTGTTAGCATTCAATCCGGTGGGGACCGTGGGCGATGTCTGGGGACATTTGTGGTTGTCACCACTGGGAATGCTCCTGGCGGGGAGTGGTGGCTCCAGCCTGTGCCAACAGAGAGACCCGGGTCTAAGTCACGGCTGAGAGGGGATGCCCAGCCACTCTGGGGTTATCTGACCGAAGCCCCCAGAGCAGGTGGCGGCCTAGTCCTGCCTCAGGACCTTTGCACGAGCTGTTCTTACAGCCGGAATGGACTTCCCTCCCTGTTTTGAGAGGCTCCTTCTCGTGCCCTATAACCGAGACGCACACAATCCCCACCCACCCATGTCTGGACACGGAGGACATCCTGTCCTATTTGGGTGAGATGTGTGTAGCTCCCCAACCTCTGCCCTACTAGGTGGCCCAGGTGGAGTGTCTGGGGCTGCCACGATGCAGATCTCGCGTGGTTTGCTTTCATTCCCCTCCACAGAGGGCAGCTCCGCCACTGCCTGACCCCAGGGACCCACCCAGTAGGCATAGGCAAAGGCTCTTGGGGAGGCTGGGGATGGGGGGTGGCAGGGGCCTTCTGCTACACTGACACCATTTTCACTTTTTACCTTTCCGCACCATGTGGCCCCAGGAAACATGACCAAGGGTGGAGCCCTTGGGTGGCCACAGTCCGTAACCCCTAGACTGTCCATTGGTCTCGGCCCTCAAAGAGAGCAGCAGGGCAGGAGGTTTCCAGGAGTGTCCAAGCTGCCCTCCACCCTCCTGTGCCCCACGCCCAAGGGATGTGACTCGCCGAAGGTCATTGTGGCCGGAAGGTGGGCAGGCCCTGACTCCAGCCGCCAGCTCCCCTGCCCACCGGCTCCGGCCACGGCTGGCCTGGGCCGGTCCCTCCCCAGGGCTGCCTGAGGAGTCAGGGATAAACAACCCTCTCCCTACTGGTCCCAGCCAGTTGGTTCCTGAAACCCATTTTAAACACAGCGGCATTTTCCACTCCTGCCAGAAATGCATCTGCAGCACCTTGATGCCACAGGATGGAAGCTACCCCGCCTGTCCCCCAGGGAGATAAGGGAAGAGCTACGATTTAAAAAAAAAAAAGGGCCCCTTTCCGACAAACTGGATGGTTGGGTCCTGTTCATTCTCTGGCCTCCCCTGGCGCCCAGGAGGCGAAACTCAAAACCACGTTGGAAGAGCAGAGCGTGGAGGCTGTGGGGCTGGGACACCCCAGAAAGAGAGGGCTTCCCCTGAGCCCTCTGCCTTCCCCTCCACCATCAGGGCAGATATAGGGAGGCCCCCGAAGGCCCCGGAGCTGCTGGGGCTGGTCTGTGGGTCCCAGGGAGGGAGATGGGTCTGGTTTGGCTCAACCATGCGTACGCAGTGCTGCAAACAGGCGGTGCTTCATAAATCCATGGGAAGTGCAAAAAGTGGGGCTTATACCCAGAGGGGTTGTGTGTGTCTCTGTGCCTCAGTTTCCCTGTTCCGCTCACCACACCCCAGCCCTTCAAGCCCTCCCAGCCTCAAGATTCAGGAGCAGCTGCACAGCTGGCACCAATGAGGTCTGGCCGCTGGGTGGTCCCGAGACGACCCCAAAGTGTGGCTTTTGTCCGCTGCGCTGACACACAACTGGTCTGTCCTCATTCCAGGAACCAGGCTGGGGGCGGGGTGACCTCTGACCTCGCACTGAAGCCTGGCCCCACAGCGTCCTTGGGGAAGGGAGGAGGGAGGCGAATACTCTGCTTGGTTGCTTGGCCTGGGGCTAGGCCGTGGCAGGGGCCCAAACTGCAATCCATCTGCCCTGCCAGCGTCACCCGTCACCCGGGCATCCACCATTAGCGCCCCCGCTCTGCCGGCTTCTACCCTTGTTGCACAATTGGTCCCCTGCAGCTCATATCTGCTGGGTCTGCTCCAGAGTCCTGGAACCCTGGAATCTAAAAACCGTACAGGCCAAATGTTCCTGGATGAGGACCAATCCCACCACCGCTGAAGAATCCTCCAAGGCACCCACCATGGGGAACCACAGCATCCTGGATTTGCAAGTGGGGAAACTGAGGCCCGGACCTGTGCAGTGACCTGCCCCACAGCTCAACGTGGTGAAATCAGCTGGGTACGGTGGCTTTGTAATCCCAGCACTTTGGTGGGCCAAGGGGGAAGGATTGCTTGAGCTTGGGAGTTTGAGATCAGCCTGGGCAACAAGGTGAGACCCTATCTCTACAAAAAACAATTTTTAAAAAATTAGCTGGGCATGGTGGTGCACACCTGTGGTCCCAGCTACTCAGGAGGCTGAGGCAGGATGATCGCTTGAGCCCAGGAGTTGGAGGCTGCAGTGAGCTATGATGATGCCACTGCACTCCAGCCTGGGTGAGACCCTGTCTCTAAAAACTAAAAAATAAATTTAAAAAAAAGTGGTGAAATCAGCCGTGTCCCCCTGAGTTGGTGTTGGAAAGGTGTAAATTAGCATTCAAGGATTTGTCTTCCTTGCTCACACTTTAAAAGCAACCTTGGAGGAAACCGGAGGCATCAGCTGGTCCTGGGGGTGGACTGCTTCCCTTCTAGGATAAAATAAAATCAAATCTGGGCTCCACGCACTCCCAAGAGCCCCCTCCACGGCCCTGCCCCAGGGCCTTAGCACAAGCTTCTGTCCAGCGCACCACGCCCCGGGGGGTGTCAGCTCCCTTCTCAAAGACAGCTCCTGGGCACGCTGCTCCTGCGGACCCCCAGCCCCGGGCTCAAGGTCATAGGTTGGACACTAGGAGAGGAGGAATTGGGGCCCAAGCCTACTGGCCATTGAGCTCTCAGGCCCCAGAGCCCCCTGAACCCTCTTTGGCCCCACCAGGGTCCCTTTGGCTCCTCTACCGCCAACACTGGCCTGCTTATGTCCTCCACCTGCAGCCTACAGAGCCTGGTGTGTACACTTCTGAACAGACCGTGCATTTCCTCAAACCACCCTGTTCCAGACTCCTTTCTAGTGCTCGGGATTAACCAGCTAGGTGCCCCTGGGCGTCCCCTCCCCTCACCACCGTCCCCCGTGGCGGTCCCACTCGTGTCTAGGGGGCCCAGGGAAGGTTAAGGTTATCCTGCCCAGGCCTGCCCCGGCCGCTGGCTCACGCGTGCCACCTGGCGGCCGAGCCGGGCACCGCGCCCCTGCCCGGAGCCGCCGGAGGGCCTCGGTCCGGGACAGGGGACCCCGACTTTCATCCGAATTCTCCCGGTTCCAAGAGCTGCCCACGCATTTTCTGTTTAAATCCTGTTTTCAGACTTGGCCTGGGGCCGGCAACCGCGACCCGCCCTCAGGCGCTGGGCGGACAGAGCTCACGACCCGCACCTAGTCGTCCGCTGGAAATTCAAACCCGGGGCCCCCAAAGCGGCGGGGTCAACGCCAATCGCAACGCAAGCGTCAATCAGGAAGCATTTAATTACGACGCACGGAGCGCCAACCAGAGACGCGATGGCCAGGGCGCAGTCTGCTCTCCGCGCAGTGTCGCCTTCAGGCCCGTGCGATCGGGACCTCGCTATTCCTATTTGCACGTTAAAAAAGGATCCCAGAGGTTCGTCACTTGGCCAAAAATGCCCAGCAGGGAAGGCCCAAGGCAGACCCCCAGGCTCTGGAGCCACTATCTTCTCGCAGAAGGCCCTCGGCTTTGCAGGAAGTCACCTCCTAAAACCTCTAACCCGCCCGCACGACCCTCGGTGCCCCACTGAGCAGAAAAACCCATCGCATAGGGCAACCTCCTCCCCGAAGCTGGTGCGCACGCGCTGGTCCGCCAGCCGCTGGGCCCGCGCAGGCGCCGCTCTAGCCCGCGCGGTGCAGTAGTCCCGCGTCTCGCTGGTGATTACGCACATCCGGGGCGGGGTGGGAGGCAAAATGGCGGCGCCCATGGAGGTGGCCGTGTGTACGGACTCGGCGGCCCCGCTGTGGAGCTGCATCGTGTGGGAGCTGCACTCGGGCGCCAACCTGCTCACCTACCGCGGCGGCCAGGCAGGACCCCGCGGCCTGGCGCTGCTCAATGGCGAATACCTGCTGGCGGCGCAGCTGGGCAAGAACTACATCAGCGCCTGGGAGCTGCAACGGAAGGTGCGGCGGCGCTGGCTCGCCGCTAGGCTCCTTTGTTAGGGAGGGGGTAGGCGGGGCGCCCGAGATCAAGGTCGGGGGAAGGGCCAGTTGGGGGGGCCCTGCAGGCGCCCTGAATCAGGGTAGGGAGGTCTTGGTTAGGGCGCTCTGCGCATGCGCGGGCCTGGGGGCTTTTGAGGGTAGGGAGACGTGAGCCCTGGGGCGGTTGGGCCGCGCGAGATGATCTGCGCACGCGCGGAGCTGGGGGTAGGCTCCGGCCAGGGCAGTGAAGGGGGCGGGTCTCTAGGCAGCCAGCCTGCGCACGCCCACATGGAGAACTGGAGGTGGGGGTCCCTTGGCGACTGCGCACACAGGAGCCTGGAGCGCGAAATTTGATAAAGGATGCAGTCTGGTGTTGCATGGATCTCATGGTTTTGAAGGAAGAAAGAAGGTCTGAGGTCTGGAGGAACCTCCTGAAGGGGTAGCCCTAGTCCAGGAGACTCGTGCATTTGTAGATCCCAAAGTGTGACAGACCTTCACCATCGACCCTCCATTTCCCCTCTGTCATCAACCCCAGAAGCTGCTGAGATCGCTTGGGGCAGACTCTGTGCTCTGGCATCACCTGGTCAAATGCACACACAATCTATGCCATTTACCCACTTTAGAGAGGAGGAAACTGAGGCTCAAGGTCATAGGTTGGACACTAGGAGAGGAGGAATTGGGGCCCAAGCCTACTGGCCATTGAGCTCTCAGGCCCCAGAGCCCCCTGAACCCTCTTTGGCCCCACCAGGGTCCCTTTGGCTCCTCTACCACCAACACTGGCCTGCTTATGTCCTCCACCTGCAGCCTTCAGAGCCTGGTGTGTACACTTCTGGACGGACCGTGCATTTCCTCAAACCACCCTGTTCCAGACTCCTTTCTAGTGCTCGGGATTAACCAGCTAGGTGCCCCTGGGCGTCCCCTCCCCTCACCACCCTCCACTGCCGTAGGGGCCCCATGCCCTGCATGAAGCTCACGAAGCCTGTTGTGTGTCCCTAGGACCAGCTCCAGCAGAAGATCATGTGTCCCGGGCCTGTCACCTGTCTGACCACGTCACCCAACAGCCTTTACGTCCTGGCGGGAATAGCAGAAAGCATATATCTGTGGGAGGTAAGAGGATCGGAGCGCAGGGGTTTTCACACAGGACACACCTACCTCGAGAGGGAGCCCACCTGAGTCTCACCTTCAGGGCACCAGAAAGCTACCATGAGGTTTAGATCCCAGGCCTGGGGCACCTGGACCAATGGTTGCTTGGGGGTCTCGTTCCCCTAAAGACCCTTGTGAGTCCCAAAGAGGCCTGGTCTTTAAGTGGCTACAAGTGCTCACTGTGTAGAGTGCAGGGCAGCCTGGTCACTGACCACCCAGCTCTGTCCTGGTCAGAGAAAGCTGGCTTGGGTGGTACGAAATGAGTGGGCATGGAGGCGTGCCTGTAAAGCTTTATTTGCAAATTCAGACCTCCGTGGGGTTTGGCATGCAGCTGCTGGGTTGGCTCATTGGCCATGTTGTTACAAACTGCCCATTACACCTGGGGGGAGACCTGCCCTTGCCCTGTGTGAAACAAGGTGGACAGTGCTGGACGCCTCCCCCAGGGGGCTGCCGAGAGAACTGTGTGGCCCAGGTGTGAGGTCTCTGAGTGACAGGACATCCGGGGTTTTAAACCTCAGTCTATGACTTTGAAACGATGATGCAGTTGCCTGGGCACAGAGAGGTAAACCAAGGTAGGGAGCAGTGCCTCAAAGGTTGCCCATCACTATAGAAGGCTTCACCCTGGTCACTGGCAGCCTGGTGCAGGGGACATGAGTAGAAATCAAATGGCTCATGGGACGATGGAAGGTGTCCTAGTTCCTGAGGAGGGCCTGTCTGTGTGCCGTGGGGCAGGAGTGCTGCCTGGCCCTGGCTCCCCCAGCCTCCTGGAGAGTTTCTGACCCACATGAGCTGTGGCCACAAGAGGGCACCCCACACGGCCAGCCAGAGGCCAGAGCTCAGGCCAGGGCCGGCCTGGCTGTATCTACCGTCGCCGCCATAGTGGGGCGAGAGTGAGTGGAGAGAGCTGAGAATCCTAGCGCGGGAGCTGTGAGCTCAGCAGCTGGTCTGTCCCTCTTGCTCGTACCTGGTGACAAGGACCTCCCCGGGGATGGGAAGTGGGGGGGCTGTGTGATGGGGCCCATGCCGTTCGCTGGCCTCTTTGCAGTTTGGGGTTGACCCAGACCCCATTTAATCTGGCACCGTTCAGTCCTCCAGCGCCATGGGTTAGGTCCGTCTTGCAGGCCTGGAAACCCAGGCCTGGAGAGGGGGCGTGGCTTGTCAGCCCCCCAGGGGCTCCAAGGGCACAACAGAAATATCCCCTCCCAGTTCTGGAGAACAGAAGTCCAAAATCAAGGTGTCTGCAGGGCGGCACTCCTCCACCTGCCTCTTCCAGCTCCCAGGGGCTGCCGGCAGTTCTTGGCGTCCCTTGGCTTGTAGATGAGTCACTCCAGTCTCTGCCTCCGTCGTCACGTGGCCTCTTGTGTGTGTGTCTGTCCAAACCTCCCTCTCCTTGCAAGGACACCAGTCACATCAGACTCGGGGCCCACCCTACTCTAGTACAGACTCATCTTAACTAATTATGTCTGCAAAGACCCTGCATCCAAATAGGGTCATGTTCACAGGTCCCAGGAGTCAGAACTTGAACATATTTTGGGGGACGTACAGCATCTCTCCCCACCGCGACCCTTCCCAGGAGTCCTGCAGTAGATTTCACCTCCTCCCACCCCCCCCCGCCCCTGCCGACATCCTTCTTCCTTAGACTGAACCGCCAGCCTTCCTGCTGATGCTTGAGTCACCCCTAGCCCTCTGCCAACCACTGTCACAGCCTGCCCACAGGCAGCTTCCCATGGTGACCAAATAGTCTTGAGGAAAGCCATGAGGTCAGCCCGCAGGTTTTGAGTGCAGCCGTTCCCGAGGGACCCATATGGGAAACCCTGTGCCAGCTCTGCAGTCGGTCCTGGGGCAGGGGACGCCCGCTGGGGCAAACCCATGGCGATGTGGCAGTGGCAGGAGCTGCAGCCCTGTGTCCTCCCCTGACCCAATGCCCCTGCCCCCTCCCAGGTCTCCACAGGGAACCTTCTGGTCATCCTGAGCCGGCACTACCAGGACGTTTCCTGCCTGCAGTTCACAGGGGACAGCAGCCACTTCCTCTCGGGGGGCAAGGACTGCCTAGTGTTGGTGTGGAGCCTCTGCAGGTAGTGCCTGGGACCAGCACCCCAGGGTCCCACCGGGAAGCTGTGCACCAAGGCCGGGGGCAGAAGGGGGCCACACCTGGGGGCTGCAGTGCAGAGGACGGGGCGATTGTCCAGGGGGGCCTGGCTGCCTGCGTCCGGGTCCGGGGTGCTGTGGGGACCATTCTGGAGTTGACTCAGGTGAGGTGGTGGATGCCGGGTGGAGGCAGGTATGCAGGCAGCGAATGTAGGAGGACCTGGCCTGGGGGCCACACCTCTGCCCTCCCCCCCTGAGCTCCTGCCCCCCACAGTGTGCTGCAGGCCGACCCCTCCAGGATCCCAGCCCCCCGGCACGTCTGGTCTCACCACACGCTCCCCATCACAGACCTGCACTGTGGCTTCGGGGGGCCTCTGGCCCGGGCAGCCACTGCCTCATTGGACCAGACCGCGAAGGTAGAGCCCGCCCCATGCGGTCTGTGAGCCGCAGGCCCCTGGCTGGGAACAGTGACTCGCCTCCTCCCCCACTGCTGTCAGTGCTCCAGACAGCTTGTAATCCCCAATGCTCCCAGCCCAAGGACGTCCCCAGAGGGTGGACAGTCCAGGTCTCTGTCAGCCTGGAAATTCCCACTCAGCCAGCCGTGCCTGGCACCCTGGCCAAGCCTGGGGAAATTTGAGGGCATCGCTGCCCTTGAGTCTTGGCCAGGAGTCCAGGGAGGGAGACCCGGGGTCCCTGGCCCAGAGAGGGAGCCCTGTTTCAGGACAGGATGAGTCCCTCAGCCCTGGGGCAGGGTCTCAGTGCCCACACCCCGGCCCCTGTACCCACTCGGTGCCCGCTCCGCCACACACCCCCACCCCGCAGCTGTGGCAGATCTCCTCCGGCGAGCTGCTGCTCTCGGTGCTCTTTGACGTGGGCATCATGGCCGTGACCACAGACTTGGCTGAGCACCACATGTTCTGCGGCGGCAGTGATGGCTCCATCTTCCAGGTGGACCTCTGCACCTGGGTGAGTGGCCAGCAGGCAGCGTGGTAGGACTGGACCCTGCGGGCACCAGTCCCTGCTGCTCACCCCCACGTGCCTCCCACAGCCCGGGCAGAGGGAGCGGAGCTTCCAGCCGGAGCAGGACACTGGGAAGGTCTTCAAAGGACACAGGTGGGGACTCGACCCGGGGCTCCCAGGTGTGTCCTGGGGGCGGTGTGCTGGCACCCTCCTTTGTGCACCTGAGCAGCGGGACTGTGACACCTGCCTGTCCACCCCAGGAATCAGGTGACCTGCCTATCGGTGTCCACGGACGGCAGCATGCTGCTCTCGGGCTCCCACGACGAGACCGTGCGGCTCTGGGACGTGCAGAGTAAGCAGTGCATCCGGACAGTGGCGCTGAAAGGTGGGGCCCACAGAGGTGCGGGAGGGCGGGGCGTGGGGCCAGGGCGGGGCCTGACCGCCGCCCGCCCCCAGGCCCCGTGACCAACGCCACCATCCTGCTGGCGCCCCTCAGCATGCTGAGCTCGGACTTCAGGCCCAGCCTGCCGCTGCCCCACTTCAACAAGCACCTGCTGGGCGCTGAGCACGGGGACGAGCTGCACAGAGGGGGCCTCACCCTGCGCCTGGGCCTGCACCAGCAGGTAGGACCCCCGCGGGCACCACACCCCTCGGGAAGAACCCCCCCAGCTCTCACCCTTCCCTCCTCGGGTTCTGGTGTCTGTGGGGCCGGCTCCACCCCGGCCGAGCATGGGTGTGTACGTCCTGCCGAGGGGATGGTGACTGCGAGGTGGCATCCACACGCCCTCGGTAACCGTGGTCACTGCAGTGCAGACTGGAGGCTCTGGAATGTTAAGCCCCCTGCAGTGACCCCAGGGGCCAGCTGCGCACCCCACACGTGCCCTCCTTCCTGCCTCGGGCGGCTCCAGGACACTCAGCGAGATCTTTCTGCAAAGGGCCGGGGGCAGAGAATTCCTGCCTGGGCTTCTGAACGTGCAAAAGTGACCCTGGGAGTAGGGGACAGGGGTCCTGGGCAGTTCCCCAGTGCACTGGGGCAGCCTCCCAGCCCTGCGTAGACTTTCCATCTGTGGGGACAGAACACCGTTCTGGGACATTCCACACACTAGGGGCCGGCCTGGGAGCCAGTGTAGTGGGCTGGGCCAGGCCAGGGCTTGGGGCTGAGGGGTCCCTGGGACTGCCAGAAGCTTCCCACTGACCTTCAGGGAGCCGCGGGCATCCTTGGTGTCTGGTGTCACTGACTGTCTCCCTCGCTGGGCTTCGGGCACTTGGCACTCCTCCCCATGTGGCTGTCTTCCTACATGAAGTACAAAAATTGATTTTTTATCTGAAGGGCGCCTGTCCTGCAGCCCGTGCACCCAGGAGACGCCGTTATTTCTGCTGGGAGATCGGAGTATGGCTCTGTGTCTGCCCAGACCCGCAGGCTTGGGGACAGGTGGCAGGGACAGAAGCTGCCCACCGTCTGGCCGTCCATCCAGCAGCCCCTCTTGCCACCTGCTGGGCCAGGAGCATGAGCTGGACTGGCCACTGGCAGCATGGGGGCAAGAGAGGAACCTGAGTTCAAAAAGTGCTGGGACCCTGTCAGGCGCGGTGGCTCACGCCTGTAATCCTAGCACTCTGGGAGGCCAAGGCGGGTGGATCCCTCAAGGTCAGGCGTTCGAAACCAGCCTGAGCAAGAGCGAGACCCCCATCTCTACTATAAATAAAAATTAATTGGCTAACTAAAACTATATATAGAAAAAATTAGCCGGGCATGGTGGCACATGCCTATAGTCCCAGCTACTCAGGAGGCTGAGGCAGGAGGATCGCTTGAGCCCAGGAGTTTGAGGTTGCTGTGAGCTAGGCTGACGCCATGGCACTCTAGCCCAGGAGACAGAGTGAGACTCTGTCTCAAAAAAAAAAAAGAAAAAGTGCCGGGACACACAGAGTGAAACTGGTCTTTGCCGCTTGGTGGCATTTTGTTTCCCGGTCCCGTCTGCTCCAGCAGGGCAGCTGTGGCTCTGGTGGTTCCTGGGGGATTGTGGCCAGGCCTTCCAGCGGTGCCACCCCCTCCCGGGCCCCCAAGCCTGGCTCTCTCCCTGACTCCAAAGCCTTTAGCCATCTGTACCCTGTGTTCACAGCCGGCTCCACCTGACTGTCCTCACGTGGGATCTGGCTGCACTTTGTCCATTGCTGTGGAATCACGTGAGGCCCCTGTGGGGGTGTCGGCCTTTCCCACAGAAGTGGTGGCACCCATGGCGGGCTGGTGGCCCGGCTGTTGTTGGGGAGATGGCTGGGCTCCAGCCCTGACAGCCACGTCCAAACGCCCTGTCCGGTCCCTCTGCTCGGGGCAGTGGCCTAGCTGGGCAGTCAGACTCTCCCTGCAGGCTGTCTGCAAGGCCTTTCCCCGGCTCTCTGTTCTGGAGCCTTCCTGACTCTGGTCTGATCCTTCAAGCCCCACTCTGCTGTGGCCAGTCCCAGGCACAGAGGCCCGGAGCAGATTTGAAGAGTTGGGAGCATGTGGTGCAGCCTGCAGCCTTGAGAGGGGTTGGCAATCACCCCCTGCCTCACCTCAGTCTCCTCTTCTGTCGAGGGCGTGGTAATTAGGATGATGGGTGCAGCCCAGGGTGTGAGACAGGAGCCCTGAGGTCACCTGCCGGCCCCTTGTGTTGTTGCAGGGCTCTGAGCCCAGCTACCTGGAGCGGATGGAGCAGCTGCAGGGGGTCATGTGCAATACCATGGAGAAGGTGGGCGGGGGCTGAGTCTCGGGGGTGGGGGCCTCTGGTGGGGCAGGGCCTGGCTGGTGTCTGAGTAGGGGGCGCCCCGCTCTTGGTCCTGCTCGGTGTGGATGGGTGAGCCTCGTCCTTGCAGCTGGGGTGGGTTGTCCAAGGTCGTCTCTGGCTTCTGACCTCGCGCCCCTCCCCTAGAACGTACTGGGCGGCCAGGACCAGCTGCGGGTCCGCGTGACGGAGCTAGAGGAAGAGGTGCGCAACCTGCGCAAGATCAACCGCGACCTCTTCGACTTCTCCACGCGCATCATCACCCGGCCAGCCAAGTGAGGCGGGGCCGCTGCTGGGGCTGACCCCACCCCAGGAAGCTGCCCTGACCGAGTGCAGTCCAGGCCCCTGTGCCAGCTGAGCGAGCCTCGGCAGAGGTGGCTCCCAGTGTTCTGGGCCAGACTCACTGAGCCACTCCTGTGGTTTGTTTGGGGTTTTTCCTCCTGTGATTGGGTGGATTTGTCTCATGTCACTGCATTGATGTCTTGTGTTACATTAGGTCACGTTGGTGCTGGTCTGTTTTTAACAAAACATGACATGAAAGCTCTCTTCTTTGGCCTGTGTGTGTGCCCGCAACGCCCCATGGCCCAGTGCTCAGGGCCCTCTTGGGGTGACAGAGGCCAGCCTCAGCTGCACTTGACCACAGAAGAGACAGATTTTAAGATCCAGTATCCAGAGACACTGCCGTTCTCAGAAATGGGTCTGCTGTCCCAACCCTAAGACCACCCCGGTCCCCTGTGGAGGAGCGTCTGAGTGGTGATGGCCACATGGGGTCCCAGTCAACCGGGGTAGATTCGTTTAGAGGGACACCGGGGCCAGCCCCAGGGGTGAGGAGTGCTCCCCTCTCCCACTGCACAGTGTCCAGCTCTCTGAGTGTCAGGGGGGGCCCTGGTCCTTGTGTAAACCCATGACTCGAACTGGCTGGCAGAGGGGGTGCCAGGTGTGGCCAGGGTTTTGGCCTTGCCCTGGGACTGGGTGGGCACCCTCATGCTGGCCACACCTGCCTGCCTCCCCAGGACCTAGCAGAGGCCTCTTCCAGGATACAGTGGTTTGAACCCTGTATGGACGGTTCTCTGGGAGGAGACATCTGGCCTTCCCAGGCAGGGGGCAGCTCACCCCACTCAGTGGAGGTGGGTCAGGGCGGGGGTCCCCAAAAGGGACGTTCCTGTCTGCATCAAGGTTTGGAGGAGGCTGGGTGACCCTCCTCGCCACGGCCATGGGGAAGCTGCCAGCTGCAGCCAGCATCTGGAGGCAAGCCCAGACAGCCGCGGAACCTTCCAGAAGCCTGCCCCCAACTGACAACCCTGCTTAATGGTCCAGAAAATCCATGTGATTTAGCGGGTGCTGTAATAACTGCGGCTGAGAGCCAGCCGCCAGCGCTGAGTTCATGCTTTTAGGCTAATGCATGTCCTTGTTCCCAGCTCCGGGGCTCTGTGCCGTCGTGGCTGGTGGCCCGGCTGGGCCATGCTGCGTCAGGATGGCTGGGGCCTCATCTTTTCCCTTCCTGGTGTCTGGTGGGCAGGGTGCCACCATCTGTTCCCACTCCGGCTGGGGGGGGGGGCTAAAATGGGGACGTCACCCTGCAGGATCAGGTCCTCCCACTGGCTAGGTTCAGATTCCCTGAGGGCCAAGGTCCACGCCTGGGGCTGATGCATGGAGAGTCCGGGTCCTGCCTGTCAGGAGTGGGCAGGTTTGGGGTGACATGCCTGGGGGCCCTCCTTTGGGAGATGTTGACAGAAGCTGTAGGCAGTGGCTGGCACCCTCACCCCCATCTTCATTGTTGCCCTAGGGGGCCCTTCCCACCGTCCTCCTCCAGGTGCTCCCACAACCAGCGCCTCAGTCACTGGCCTGAGTTCTGGTCCTGCAGGCTGCAGACGGCAAGCTGAGGATGTGGTTAGAGTTCACCTCGGGGCACCCAGGGGTGCAGCCAACGGCTCCCTCCCCCGCCCATTCCCAAAATCACCTGCTGGCCTCAGACAAGCCACACCGGGCCCTGAGACTCAGTCTTCTTACCTGTAACAAAGAGATAGCTCCTGGTAGGCCTGCCCAGAGCCCCTGGGTGCTTGGCAGGTGCACGCAACTCGGAATCCTTGGTTTCCCCTCTTCACATGCATGTCCCTCGAGGGGGCCTTGGACAGCAGCCCCTATCGGTGCTGGCTCAGCGTCCCCTCCCAGGGCATTGTCACACTGGGGGCATCGCCACCCACCGCACCAAGTGCAGAGGAAGGGGAGTTCCCTGCACAATTTACACACCTGGTGAGATCAGGACAATGGAGACCCCACCAGGAGCCTGCTAGGTGCTCTATAAACCCACGAGGAGGCACAGGATGGGCCTACGGCAACCGGTGCCCATGGGGTGGGCGACCCTGGTGTGCTGGCAGAGCGTGAGTCTGCGCAGACCACGGCAAGGTGCCGCTTCACACCACCAGGAGACCCTGAAAAACAGAAAATAACAAGTGTCGACGAGGATGTAGAGAAAACAGGACATCCACTGTGGAAAACAGTCTGGCTGTCCTCAAAGATGAAACCTGGAATTAACATTTGACCCAGCAGTTCCACTCCTGGGTTTACGTTTGCAGCAGCATAATCGACAACAGCCACAAGGTGGGGGTGGCACACGTGTCCATCAACAGGTGAGTGGACGAACACAGTGGAGTATCCCTCGGCCATGAAAAGGGACGAGGCTCTGAGACAGGCCACAGCGTGGAGGGACCTTGAGGACATCGTGCTCAGTGAGAGACGCCAGACACACAGTGGACACACAGTGTGAGACTCCATTTACGTGAAATGTCCAAAACAGGCAGATCCACGGAGACGGGACGTGGATTCGTGGTCGCCAGGGGCTGGGGAGGGGACGGGGAGTGAGTGTTTCATGGGGACAGAGCGTCAGTTTGGGAAGATGAGAAAGTTCTGGAGACAGAGGATGGTGACGGCTGTACAACCACGTGCGTGTACTTAGTGCCGTGGAGCTGTGCACTTAGGAATGGTTAAGATGGTACATTTTAGGTATATTTTACCACAATAAAAAGATTTTTTTAAAAGCCTTCCTGTGTTCACATGTTCAGCCTGCATGGCAGCTGGGAGTAGAAACTCCCCTTGTCCTTGTATGAATGGGGAAACTGAGGCACAGAGCATGAGCCAGCAAACAGCAGTGTGGGTGACTAAGCATCAGCTGATGGCGTCTCCAGCCCCAACCCTGTCCCGATTTCTGGGGACTCTTGCTCTGTCCTAGGAAATTGGCCCCAGGGAGTGGTTAACCCCAGCACCTCACGTGGAACCAGGGCAGGTTGGGGAGTCTGGGGCCCTTGGGCAGCAAGGGGCCCAGAATCCGGGACCTTGGGGGACTCCCTGGTTCCTGGGACACCTGGCCAAGTGGCTGGAGGAGTGACCTCTTGGTCCCCGGAACAGAGCCACCCAGCCCTCCTGCGTGTCTCAGAATTCAGTCCATTTTGTTGGCTGGTACTTGGCATTTTATTCATTTAATGGAGTTTTTTTCCTCCGTCTCTAACATTGGCTCCAAAAGGAGACGAGGTTTGTGTGTGTGTGAAAAAAATCACCCAAGTGCAGATCCATTCATTAGAGCTGACGTCCTCACTGCCAGGAGGGATCTTGGGAGACGCCCAACGCTTCCCGCCTCCGCCACCAGGGAGGACAGGATGAGAGAATTCCATGCTGGGTGCTGCGTGGGTGGGAGGAAGTCCTTCACTCCCTGATTGGGCCAGCCAGCTTTTATGAAGCGCCTGCTAGATGCCAGGGCCACAGAAGGACCCCCGGGGCCACTTGGAGATTGGTAGACAATGGAGAGCCACAGAAGACTCTGGAGCTATAGAGGAGGGTAATGGAACCAAGCATCCTTGTTGGGGCAATTGTTCAAGCAGTGAGCAAGTATACAGTGCCTACTGTGTGAAAGCCCTGGACACAGAGCAGCAACCAAGGCAGACCTACCCCTGCCCTCCCAGAGCTGAGTCCAGGAGAGGGTCACTAAATAAGGCAAATAAACGAAAAGCCTGTGATGGAGACAATGTCGGCAGTGGGTGCTTAAATGGGATGGGGGTGTGTGTGCATCTTTCTGGGTGGCAAGCAGGGAAATTTTTCCAGAGCAGGGCATTTGGCACTGGGTTTTGAAGGGTGAAGAGGAGTTCTCTGGTCCAAGTTGCCTGCCAAGGGCTGGAAGGCAGGAGCTCTATAAGCTCCCATCAAACATTCTCGCCTGTTTCCCCAGGATGCATTCCATGTTAGAGCACCCCCACGGGTTGGTCTGGTTAGAAACTGCTCCCTGGAAGTGGGAGGCTAACCGGACCGCTCCTGGGCCTTCACATCCCTATCAGAGCAGGGGGGTACATTCCTAGGCTGGGGCGGGGAGAGGC
The DNA here is from genome assembly GCA_963574885.1 of Lepilemur ruficaudatus. Taxonomy (NCBI): domain Eukaryota; kingdom Metazoa; phylum Chordata; class Mammalia; order Primates; family Lepilemuridae; genus Lepilemur; species Lepilemur ruficaudatus. The sequence goes on along the minus strand of CAUYRT010074715.1, from coordinate 5,274 downwards.
CAATTTTAAAGCGCAAAGTCCCTTCCTGGCGCGGAGCCTGCGTTTCATCTGCAACCTGGCTCAGACTTCGATGGGCGGTGGTTAGGGGGTCCCCAGCCCCTGCCAGGTGTGGCCATCAGCAAACCACCCCTCTGAATCTGCTTCCCGCCCTGGGCAGTGGGTCCCACTCCTCCCTAGCGGGTAGCAGGCGCTCCGGGACCGCATGAGGAAAGCGAGGGCGCGGGTTGGCGACCTAGCAGGGAGGGTTGCCCGGAGGGGCGGGGAGCGAGCGGCTGGGCCGGGCCGAGTTCCCCTCCCCGGCAGTGTCACAGGCGGCTCCGCCCCACAGCGAGAGGCGCCCGCAACTTTGCAATGGAGTTTGTTCGGGCGCTGTGGCTCGGCCTGGCGCTGGCGCTGGGACCCGGGCCCACCGGGGGCCACCCGCAGCCGTGCGGCGTCCTGGCGCGCCTGGGGGGCTCGGTGCGCCTGGGCGCCCTCCTGCCCCGCGCGCCCGTCGTCCGCGCCCGGGCCCGCGCCGCCCTGGCCCGGGCCGCCCTGGAGCCGCGGCTGCCGCACAACCTGAGCTTGGAGCTGGTGGCCGCGGCGACCCCCTCCCGCGACCCCGCCTCGCTGGCCCGCGGCCTGTGCCAGGCACTGGCACCGCCGGGCGTGGCGGCCTTGCTCGCCTTTCCCGAGGCGCGGCCCGAGCTGCTGCAGCTGCACTTCCTGGCGGCCGCCACCGAGACCCCCGTGCTCAGCGTGCTGCGGAGGGAGGCGCGCGCGCCCCTCGGCGCCCCGGTACGCGCAGACCGGCGACACCCAGGAGGCTAGATGCTGGGGGCCCCGGGGTCTGGATGCGGGAGTCCTTGGGGATGCCCAGGAGGCAGGATGAGGAGCATAGAGGGACCCGGAGTCCGCATGAGGGGGATGAGGGAGGCCCAGGACTGCCCCAGGAGTGTGGAACCTGGACTGCTGGACGCAGGGTGCTCCCGAGGCTCAGGGACAGGACTCAGACGTGGAAGACCAGGGTGCCCAGGAGCATGAGGTTCCCAGAGCTGGAGCCCCAGGGCACAGGGACCGAGACGGGAGGCTGGGAGCCCAGACACAGGAGCCTCCCTGGGGGTGTCAAAACTCCCTGCAGACCCCTTCCTGGGGCCCTCCTAATGGAGACTCGCCACCATAGCCCCTGCCCCTTCTTTGCCTGCTGACCCCTCCCTGGTCCAAGGGCCTCCCAGTACGTGGGTGCGGGGCCCGGGGGCTGGAAGGCTGGCAGGACTCCCTCCTGCTCCGTGGGATGCAGTATCAGGGTCTGGGGGTCTGGACCACCTGGTCCAGGATCCCCCCTTGCCCCTCCTAGAGGCCTTCAAGGCCGAACCCTCTCCCGCACCTGCAGCCTCCTGGGTGCCCCTCTCGGGTCCCCAGTGCAACTCCCTTTCCAAACCCCCCTTCGTCCTCCACCTTCCTGCAACCTTGCAGTCCCCCTCTTTGATCACCGGCCCAGATCCTGGGAGGAAACCAGGCAAGGAGGAGAGAAGGGCGGTTGGCTGGGCTCTGGGAACCCCGTTGTCCCCCAGAGAAAGACCCCTTGTCCCTCAGGGCCAGCAAGGAGGAGCCCAACTCGGGACATGGGGGTTTGTCAGGAAAGGGGGGGGGCGAAGGCTTCCCTCTCAGGGCGGGAAGACCCTGACCCTGCGGGGAGGGTCATGTTAACCTGGATCTCCAGGTACCCAGACAGGTCCCCCAGCCCCTTTCCGCCTGGATCTGGAGGGAGAGGTTCAGGACCCAAGTCCCGGCCTGTGGCACCCTCTGTTGCCACCTCCAGGAACTGCACCATGCCCTCCTCCTGGGGGCTTGAGACCCTGGGCCTGGCCTGCCTGCCCCCCACACTCAGCATCCTGTTCCCACCCTGGGTAACACCCTGCGCACCTTAGGTGTCTGGCAAAGCTCTCCCATCTTCAACTGGGCACGGCGGGGCAGTAAGGTGTGTGGAGGGCTCCTGAGAGAAAGCGTGGCTCTGAGCACCAGGGCACCCTGAGGTTTGCTACTATGGAGCCAAGGGGCTCCAGGCCCTCAAGGGACTCCCAGGCAGGTGGGGGGTGGGATGAGGTCAGGACTGGAGGTGAGGGAAGGGCCTGAGGCTGGGAGAGTTCAGAGGCGAAGCCCAGGTTCTGCCTCGAGGATAGGGAAGTCTAAATAGAGGAGGGGCAATACGGCTGGGTTTTGAAGGATGTGTAGGAGTTGGCTGGCATAGAGGGAGAAAGGTATTCCATCTGGGGAATAGGGTGCTATCAAAGCAGCCAGAGCCAAGCAGCCCTGAAAGGCTGAGGAGGCTGGTGAGGGAAGCCTGAGAAGGGCTTAGAGCAGGGGTGGGATTGTGGGGGGGGGGGAATGGGAGGGGACCAATTGTCAGGTTGACAGCTACCTACAGATGGAGGCCGCTGGGTGTCTGGGGACCTCGCCAGCCCTAACTGTGGCCGCCTCTTCCCAGAACCCGTTCCACCTCCAGCTGGACTGGGCCAGCCCCCTGGAGACGCTGTTGGATGTGCTGGTGTCTGTGCTGCAGGCACACTCCTGGGAGGACATCAGCCTGGCGTTCTGCCGTGTCCGCGACCCCAGTGGCCTGGTGGCCCTCTGGACAAGCCGGGCTGGCCAGGCCCCACAGCTTGTGGTGGACCTGAGCCGGCCGGACACGGGAGACACAGGGCTGCGGGCTCGCCTGGCCCCGCTGGGGGCGCCCATTGGGGGTGAAGCCCTGGTCCCTGCGGCCGTCCTCCTCGGCTGTGACGTCCCCCATGCCCGTCGGGTGCTGGAGGCCGTCCCGCCCGGCCTGCGCTGGCTCCTGGGCACGCCACTGCCAGCTGAGGCCCTGCCCACGGAGGGCCTGCCGCTGGGGCTTCTGGCACTGGGCGAGGTGGCCCGGCCTCCGCTGGAGGCTGCCATCCACGACGCTGTGGACCTAGTAGTGCACGCACTGGACAGCGCAGCTCAGGTGCAGCTGGAGCGCGCCCTCCTCCCCGCCCCGGTCAACTGTGGCAACCTGCAGCAGCCGGCTGCGCCAGAGTCCTCAGGGCGCTTCTTGGCGCGGTGAGTGGGGACTCTGCTTGGGAAGGGTGGCCGTGGCTCACAAGAGGCAACATTCATTATTGGGCAGTTGCTGTGTACCAGGCTCTGCTTCTCCACGGCCCCAAAGTCACGACACTTTGCTGACAGATGTCCTAGGTCCTTGGGAGAAGCCACTGTTTCAGTCACCGGCTTCAGGCCACAGCACCCAGGGGTTGATGCCCCAGCTGGTCACAGGATCTCGTGCAGTTTGGGGGGACACCAGTAGTGTCCGCTCGTGCCCTGTGATACAGATGGGGATGTCGAGTGTGCTCAGCAGAGGTGAGGGGTGTGAGCTTCTCTGGGGGCTTTCTCTGCCCCACCTGACACCCCCATGCCCCGCCCAGGTTCCTGGCCAACACCTCCTTCCAGGGCCGCACGGGGCCAGTGTGGGTGACCAGGACCTCCCAGGTACACATGTCCCGGCACTTCAAGGTGTGGAGCCTGCGCCGTGACCCCCGGGGCGTCCCAGCCTGGGCCACAGTGGGCCACTGGAGTGACGGGCGGCTGGACCTGGAACCTGGGGGTGCCGCCATGCGGCCCCCACCCCGGCCGGGTACCCAGGCCCGGCCCAAGCTGCGCGTGGTGACGCTGATAGAGCACCCGTTCGTGTTCGCCCGCGAGCCGGACGAGGACGGGCAGTGCCCGGCAGGGCAGCTGTGTCTGGACCCCGGCACCAACGACTCGGCCACCCTGGACATGCTGTTCGCCGCACTGGCCAACGGCTCGGTGCCCCGTGCCCTGCGGAAGTGCTGCTACGGCTACTGCATCGACCTGTTGGAGCGGCTGGCAGAGGACACGCCCTTTGACTTCCAGCTGTACATCGTGGGTGACGGCAAGTACGGTGCCCTGCGGGACGGCCGCTGGACCGGCCTGGTGGGGGACCTGCTGGCCGGCAGGGCGCACATGGCGGTCACGAGCTTCAGCATCAACTCGGCGCGCTCGCAGGTGGTGGACTTCACTAGCCCCTTCTTCTCCACCAGCCTGGGCATCCTGGTGCGGGCACGTGACACGGCCTCTCCCATCGGCGCCTTCATGTGGCCGCTGCACTGGTCCATGTGGGTGGGCATCTTCGCGGCCCTGCACCTCACCGCGCTCTTCCTCACCCTTTACGAGTGGCGCAGCCCCTACGGCCTCACGCCCCGCGGCCGCAACCGCAGCACGGTGTTCTCCTACTCCTCGGCCCTGAACCTCTGCTACGCTATCCTGTTCGGACGCACCGTCTCCAGCAAGACGCCCAAGTGCCCCACGGGGCGCTTCCTCATGAACCTCTGGGCCATCTTCTGCCTGCTCGTGCTGTCCAGCTACACGGCCAACCTGGCCGCCGTCATGGTTGGGGACAAGACCTTCGAGGCGCTCTCAGGGATCCATGACCACAAGGTGGGCGGCCGGCAGGATCGGGGGACTAGGCCCAGGCTGGGCTGCACTGGGGTGTCAGCAGGGTGTGCAGGACGCCCACCCAGCCAACTCCTGTCCCCAGAGACACTTATTGAGCACCAAGTGTGTGCCAGGCTCTGGGGACCCAGCAGGGAGCTGACAGGAATCCAAGATAAATAAGCAAAACAGGTGATGTGGAAAAGGCTCCATGGAGATAGGCGCAGGGTGGGCACAGGGAGAGTCCACTGAGGAGGGACAGTGTCTCAAGGGGGAGCGACAGTTTCTCAAGGGGGAGGTTGGGGAGACCTGTGTGGGGGGTGATGCTGCGGGACTTTAATGTAAATATCAGGGAAAGGTTCCAGGCAGAGGGCACAGCCCGTGCAAAAGCCCTGGGGCAGGATGCACCTGGCATGTTGAAGGCACAGCGAGGAGGCCTGTGTGGCTGGAGCAGAGTGAGGAAGGAGAGAGAGAAAGGAGAGGAGGAGGGGAGGATGGGGGAGGGACAGGCAGGTTGTGCAGGGTCCTTAGGTTGCAGGGAAGACTTGCAATGGGCTTTGACCCTGAGGAAGGTAGGAGCCATGGAGGGTTGTGGGCACAGGAGGGGAGTACCCTAGTCAACATATTTTATTTTTTATTTTTATTTATTTATTTATTTGAGACAGAGTTTCACTCTGTTAACTGGGCTAGAGTGCCGTGGCATCAGCCTAGCTCACAGCAACCTCAAACTCCTGGGCTCAAGTGATCCTCCTGCCTCAGCCTCCCGAGTAGCTGGGACTAGGGGTGCACGCCACCATGCCCGGCTAATTTTTTCTATTTTCA
>CAUYRT010074714.1:0-29147 GCA_963574885.1 Lepilemur ruficaudatus | reverse complement strand
TCTCTCTCTCTCTCTCTCTCTCTCTCTCTCTCTCTCTCACACACACACACACACACACACACACACACACACACCTGGTTTGGAATTTTTCCAATGTATAAATATCCTGTTTGGGTAAAGGGGATATGAAAGGATGCAAATGGTAGAGAATTCTGAATTTGCTTGTATTGCCAAAATTACAAACAATTAAATTTTCTTCATTGTACAATTAAGGAGACTTTTCATTTGGGGAGTATCTTTTACAACAAGTAATAAAAATAAATGCAATTTTTCGGTAGACTACAAATATTGCAGTCACACTCCTGATATTCAGCTTTTCCTTCCTCCTATCCCCAACTTTGCCACTCTCTAGCTAGCTAGGAGATCTTGGGCAACTTATCTTTCAGTGCCTCAGCTTCCTCATCTTTATAATGGGTTTTTTTTAAGAGATTATAGATGATGAAAACTACTTATCACATGCTATTTCATTTATAGTAATTGTTTAATAAATGGAGTAGTTTTTGCTAATCATCATGTTGGCCAGTGTTGCTGAGTCAAAAATGCAGATATCTCAATGGTATCCATTTATGCAAAAACTTACTTGTGCTTGTGCCCACTCTTCAAATGAACTCGTTTGATTTTGAATAGCCATTAGGTAAAAGGGACCAAGATAACTGGATGCTGAAAGAGTACAAACAAAAATATTTTGGCATTTATATGAAAGAATTGAATGAAAAGCTGATGATTTAGACAATTATGAACACCAATAGAATTAAAGCATTTGGGATTAATTAAAAGAGTTCAGAAACACAGGAGACACTGGTAAAACTTTGAAACAACGAGCAGATGTGGCAGCATGAGTGGTAGAGAAGATGGGGAAACTGAGAAAGAGCAAAACAAATGACTCCAGTGTTCCATGTTTTAGATAAACTATTCTTGAAGAAGGATTGGGTTTTTGATATATTTGAGTTAATTCTGAAATTCTCAGAATTTCTGTGATGTGCTTAAAAAATGATAAGCAAATAATTGTGTTTATTATTTACAAATTTACCATTCATAAAATTATTTCCCCTATATTTTCTGGATCAATCATCATGGAATCCTAGAGGTGGTTAATATCAGAACTTCTTTGCAGCTGCTGGGTCCTATTTTGCTGCTGTGGTTACAGATACTAACATACATATAAGTAATACTCTCCTACCCACTATAGCCCTCGATAACCCATCAGATCTGAGAAATAAACCACTGTTGTCTCGAGGTAAAATCTGGCATGCATTTTGTTTAAATTCTGAGGAATAATCCAGAAACTAACACAATAGTCAATGAACTCTAGCTGTTAACCCCTAAGAATTATTTCATACCCTCTTTGGTCTCAAAAGGTCCTAGCAAAGGAAAATGACTCTTCCAGTGACAATCATATAATTTATATCTTATTACCCAACAGTTTATCATTTTATATCTTAGAACCAGAGGAATAATATGTTTTGGGTGAATACAGTATATAGGCTGTATGATGGGGATGGGAGGGATGGTAGACACATTCAAATGAAAGTTTATGATTTCCTGATAATAATATTTTGGCTCTCTTATCTTTCTAGCATAGTACTTACCCCAGTTATTATTCCATTACACAGATGAGAAAATTGAGTAGAGGAGGCAGGAGACCCATGACCTATAATTCTAAGCCTTCAGTGGTTTTCTACCACACCTCACCATATTGATCAAGGTCCCTTGTGCTCTACAGTATTTTATTGGAAGTTGGAGGAGAAGTGATTTTGCAAGCCCCAAGAAATCATGAGGCATAAACTAGCTGTACTTGTTCTAGAATATTTAGAATAGCAATAAAGTCCTCATATTTTAATTCCTGGCTTTAACACATTATGTTATATTGGTCATATTGTGTCCCATTTACTAATTAATTTTGATGTGGAGAATTTATGAAACATAAAGTTGGATGAAATATATGAATGTATATATAACTTATATAGTTTAAAAATTTTATCTTTAATCATATTATGTTGTGTCTAAAACAGTATTGAGATTAGATGCAGAGGGAGCAATTCTGTTGTCATCTGGAGAGGTGTATAAAATGCATATTTGTATGTGCCCAGAGAATGTGGCATACACACAGTGATTTTCAGTCAGTAATATATGTAGTACAATTTTATGTGAGACAATGTCGTATTAGAAATTGATGGATACCAAACCGTGTTGACAGAAGTGTGACTTGGCAAACGTTAGGGCATTGATAGACGTGATTCATCAAAGTGCCTACTTTGGATGTCTTGGTACAGGATGATGGGCTTTGAGGCAAGAACACATTTGTATGAGCATGGATATGTTCTCTTCAAATTAAAATATAGCATTTTTGTTGCTGAAAACAGATGGATTTTATATTAAACTTCTATAAGACCCCAATAAAACAAAAATTAATTTAAAAATAAGCAAGACCTGCTTTTAACCAGTGTTTCTTAGGTGCCAGACCAGTGTTTCTTAGGTATGTGAGAGCCATGGGAGCATCTTGTTTAGAGATGTCCTTTAGGGAGGTTAATCTAACAATAATATATTCAGTGGATTAGAAGGAAATTGAATTAGGTCATATTGGGAGGAGTGGATTACAGAAGAACAAGAGTGAATCCAAGAGTTTATAGTCCTTCACAGGTTCTTAACTGGGGGTGTGGAATTGTTTAGGGATATTTTTAGTTTTTACAATTCCTGGAGGATGCCTCTGATGGGAGTCAGGTAAATGAAACATATTATGAGAGATTTCCTGTACAATAGAGGAATTTCCCGTCCAAAGTGCCAGCACAGCCCTTGCGTAGATGGCGTAACAGTCAGTGGGAGCTTGGAGGAGTGTCATCTAAGAGGCACTTAGGGATAAGAAACTTCAGGGAAATCTGTCTTATTCCTGCTCACCATTGTTAGGGTCTACTGTGTTCTCTAGGAGAAAGATGTCTTTATGCACTTCTTGTTCTTGGCTGAAAGAATGCTCAAATGCCAGGATTTTCCATAAGTTTTATGTTGAAAACAATGAGGGAGATCATTCTTACCAGTAAAATAGAGACATATTTCAACTTTTAAATTATTGACAGTATTTCTCAGGGAAGAATTATAGATGAGAATAACTATTTAAAAAAAAAAAAAAACTCCAGGCATGAATTTAAGAATCATTCTCCTTAGATAAAATAGAATTCCAAAAAAATAGATTCATTCCCTACTACACAAGTAAAACGATTATAGGAAGAAATTCTGTATCTAAATTTATCTGTTCTTTCAACAAATGTTTTTTGAGCATCCTTTGTCAGGCACTGCTCTAGGAATCAAGCATACAATAATACCTTAGGGAAATTACATAATAAAATGCCGACAGAAAATAATGTCAGGTAGTGCGTTAAGCACTAGAAAAGCAGGGTAAGTGGGTCAAGAATGACATAGAGTGTTATTTTAGAAGGGCTGGCCAGGAAAGGTTTGTCTGAGGAGGTGACATTTTGAGTAGAAACCAAATAAAGGGCAGATGCAAGCATGTGAATATCTGGGGGGAAAGCAATTCAGCAGAGCAATCACCCATTTCAAAAGCTCTAATTGTCCTTGTGAGGAACAGTAGGAGACCAGAGAACAAGGGTAAAGTTACAAGAAATAAAATGAGAGGTAGCCCAAGTGCCAAACACGTGAGAACTCTGTGGTAGCCCATAGAACAGCTTTTACCCAGAGTTACCTCAGAAGCCATGTGAATATCCTGAGTATAAAAAAGATACAATCTGACAAATGTTTCAAAAGAAACACTCCATAGTCTATATAGAAAAGCCTGTGGTCTGGCAACAGTGAGAGCAGGGAAGCTAGTACCTTAGTCTATGAATGACGAAGTTGGACGTGGACCAAGGGGTGGATGAGCAGAAGGTGTGAAGTGGTTGCTGGAGGTAGAGGTTACAGGATGTTGATGGGTGGAATGCAGGTTGAGAGAAAAAGAATCAAAGGTGACTCCAAGGTTAATAAATTGCCATCAGTTTATGGGATGTTATTTGAGAAAGTGGTATTTTGTCCCGAAATTAAAATTCACATCCATTAGGTTTATTCTCTTTAAGCCTTTTCAAATACTACAGTGTCATTCAAAGCAGTCATTCCTAATTCTTAGTGTTTCAGTGGCTTATTCTAGATTATGGATTTTTTCAACCTTTGATTTTGCCTTTCCATAGTTTTGTAGTAAAACAGTCAACATATACAGTGAAGTTTTAAAATGTGCATAAATATTCTTTGTGGAGGAATGCAGTATAAATAATAGCAAATGTGTTAAGAGTGTGAATTCTAGAAGTAGACTGCATGGCTTTAAATACTGGCATTACCATTGATAACTTCTGTAATTTTAAGCTAGTTAGTTATGTTTTTTCCTCATCCTTAAATTAGTAATAATAATATTGCCTATTTCAGAGGATCTTTGTAAGTACTTAATGACTTACTATGTATAAAATGTTCTGAGCATGCTTGGCCCATAGAAAGTTCTTAACAGGTGTTAATGATTTTTATTTTTTGTGAATACCGTTGCTACTAAGAAGAGATATATAATGATTTGAATTAAACAAAGAGGCAGGGAAGGCTTGCCCCATCCACCTCTACCACTGCCTGCATCCATGATGTTGTCTCGGGGCCTGGAGATTGAACTGCTTCACCTACCGCCGATGGCACTCATGTCCCGTTTCTAGGGATCTAGAATGGGTGTGCTCACCTGCTGATGCTTCTCATGCATGCTATCTAGAGGAATGGGGATAGACATGCCCTGCTCACTGCTACCACCACATGTGTGTTTCCAGGGGCATACGGTTAAACCTACCTCACCTATTACCAATGCCTGCACACCTCTTGGGGGCCTAAGGACTGGCCTGCCCAGCCTGCCACTGCCACCTGTGCTGGCACCTACTTGGAGACCTGGTGACTGGTCAGTCCACCCCACTGCTACCACCCTTGTTAGCCACTCAGGGGCCCAAGTGTTGGCCTCCCATCACAACTACCACTGCTGGTGCCATGTACATCACCTATGGGCCCAAGTATCCATCTGTTTAACCTGCTGCTACCACTGCTGGCACATCCACATGATGCCTAGGGACCTAAGGACTGCCATACCCATCATGAACTACCACTGCTAAAACCTGTATGTGCCACCTAGGAGCCTGAGGATTGGTATGCTCAGCCTACTGAAGCCACCACTGATGCTCAAGATCTGGCCCACTTGGCAGCCCCATCCCCAGAAAAGCCTCACCACAGCCTCCATTAATGACCATAGCCTAATCTGCTGAAGAAGTCAGACACCACTGATGCTGATTATAGCAGAAAAAAATTATACAAAGACTATTGCATCCATCCAGAATCAAAGCCAAAGCACCCCAGACAACCAACACTATAGATATATCTATGGGAAAAAATGTTTTCTATGAAAGCCAGTTCATAAAATTGGAAGAAATGACTGTTACACCATACAGGCCAGGAGAGAATCAGATGATATATTCAAAGAGCGGAAAGAAAATAACTATCAGCCAAGAATACTATTCACAGCAAAGATACCCTTCAAAAATGAAGGAAAAATAAAATCTTTCCCAGACAAGCAAAAACCAAGCAAATTTATCAGTACTAGACTGGCCCTACTAGAAATGCTTAAGGGAGTCCTACTTCTAGATACAAAAGGATGGTATCTACTGTCATGAAAACACAAAGTATAAAACTCACTGGTAGAATAAAAACAAATCAGAAAGAGAAAAGAATCAAACATTATCACTATAAAAGCTCACCAAATTATAAAAGTAAACAATAAATGAAGAAGAAATGAACAAAGGATATACAAAACAATCTGAAAATAATTACAAAACAAAAAGCTTAAGTTCTCACCTGTCAATAACCTAGAATGTAAATAGTATAAATTTTCCAATTATTAATAAATGGTATAGACTGCCTGAATAGATAGAAAACCAAACCCAAATATAAGCTGACTATAAGAGACCACTTCATCCATAAAGACACATACAGTCTGAAAGTGAAGGGGTGGGAAAAAAAATTCCGTGCAATGGAAACCAAAAGTATACAGGAATAGCTATACTTACATTAGACAAGATAGACTTTAAGTCAAAAACATAACAAGAGACAAAGCTCATCATTATATAATGATAAAGGGATCAATTCAGCAAGAGAATATAACAATTATAAATATATTAATATATGTACCCCAAACTGGAGAATCTAGATATATAAAGAAAATATTTTTACAAACAAAAAGAGAGATAGAACTCAATAATATTTGGAGAGGTAACACCCCACTTTCAGCTTTGGACAGATCACTTAGAAATTAAAACAACAACAACAAGAAAAGACGCATGTCATTCTTAATACACATTATAGACGAAATGGATAGAGCAGGTATTTATAGAACATATCATCCAACAGCTGCAGAATACACATTCTGCTCATCAGCACATGGGACATTCTCCAGGATAGACCATATATTAGGAGATATAACAAGTCTCAATAATTATTTAATATCGAAATCATATCAACTCTCTTCTCAGCCCACAATGAAATAAAATCAGAAATCAATAACAAAAGGAACTTTTGAAATTATGAAATACATGGAATTTAAACAGCTTGTTCCTTAGTGATCATTGGGTCAATGAACAAATTAAGAAAATCAAAACATTTATTGAAACAAATGAAATCAAAACACAATATATGAAAAACTGTGAGATACAGAAAAGCAGTGCTGAGAAGGAAGTTTATAGCAATAAATACCTATATGAGAAAAGTATAAAGATTTCAAATAAATAATCTAATGATGCTCCTTAAGGAACTAGAAAAGTAAGAGCAAACCAAACCCAAAATTAAAAGAAGAAAGAAATAATAAAGATCAAAGCAGAACTAAATGAAGCAGGGAATAAAAACTCAATATAAATTATGAACAAAATGAAAAGATTTTTTTCTGTAAAGAAAAAAATAAAAATGATAAACTCCTAGCTAGCCTAACCACAAAAAATAAAGAAGATCCAAACAAATAAAATCAGAAACAAAAAAGGAGATATTACAAATTCTTTAGCTGATGCCAAAGAAATACAAAGATTATTTAGAGACTACAATGAACAACTATACACTAAGAAATTGGAAAAACTAGAAGAGATAGATAAATTCCTGGACACATGTAACCTACCAAGATTGAACCAGGAAGAAACAGTAAGCCTGAACAGACCAGTAATGAGATTACATCAGTAATAAAATGTCTTACACCAAAAAAATCCCAGAACTGCATGGTTTTCTACCAAAATTATTAAGAAGAACTAATATCAATTCTTAAACTATTAAAAAAATAAAGTGGAGGGAATTCTTTCTAACTCATTCTATGAGGCCAGCATTATCCTGATACCAAAACCAGACAAGGACACAACAGAAAAAGAAAATGATAAGCCAATATCCCTGATGAATATAGATGCAAAAATCTTCTACAAAATACTAGCAAATCAAATTTGACAACTCGTAAAAAAGATAATACCCCATAATCAAGTGAAATTTATCCCAGGAATGCAAGAATGGTTCAACATACTCAAATCATTAAATGTGATACATCACATCAATAGAATGAAGGAAAAAAACCCATATGATCATCTCAATAGATACAGAAAAAGCTTTTTGATAAAATTCAACATCCGTTTATGATAAAAACTCTAAAATTAGGCATAGAAGGAACATAACTCAACACAATAATGGTCATATTTGACAAACCCATAGCAAACATGACAGTGAATGGGGAAAAGCTGAAAATCCTTTCCTCTAAGAACTTGAAAAACGCAATGATGCCCACTTTCAACACTCTTACTTGACATAGTCTGGGAAGTCTTAGAGCAATCAGGCAAGAGAAAGAAATAAAAGGTCCCCAAATGGAAAAAGAGGAAGAACAATTGTCTCTCTTTGCAGATGACATGTTCTTTTAGATCAAAAAACATAAAGACTCCATCAGAAGCCTCTTAGAACTGAAAAAAAAAAAAAATCAGTACAGTTGCAGGATACAAAATCAGTATATGACAATCAGTAGTGTATCTATACACAACAAACAAACTAGATTGAAAAGAAATCAACAAAGCAATCCCATTTATAATAGCTACAAAAAAAGATAAAATACCTAGGGATAAATTTAACCAAGGAGGTGAAAAAGCTCTTCAAGAAAACTACAAAACACAGATGAAAGAAATTGAAGGGGACATAAACAAATGGAAAGGCTCTCATGCTCATGGATTGAAAGAATTAATATTGCTAAAATGACCATACTACCCAAAGCAATCTACAGATTCAGTGCAGTCACTATCAAAATACCAATGACATTCTTCACAGAAATAGAAAAAAATATCCTAAAATTTGTATGAAACCACAAAAGAACCTGAATAGCCAAAGCAATCCTGAGCAAAAGAACAAATATTTGGCTGGGTGCAGTGGCTAATCCCTGTAATCCCAGCACTTTGGGAGGCCAAGAGGGGAGGATCACTTGAGGACAGGAGTTTGACAGCATGAGCCACACTTGACAGCATGAGCAACATAGTGAGACCTTGTCTCTACAAGAAATATTGAAAATAAACAAATAGCCAGGTATAGTGGCACATGCTTATAGTCCTAGCTATTTGGGAGGCTGAGTTGCAAGGATCACTTGGGCCCAGTAGTTGGAGGTTACAATTAGCTATGAACATGTCACTGCACTCCAATCTAGATGACAGAGTGAGTCCATATCTCTAAAAAAGAAAAAAATGAAAGCTTGAAGCATCACATCACCTGACTTCAAAATATACTTCAAAACCAGAGTAAACAAATACCATGGTATTGGTATAAAAACAGACACATACGCCAATGGAGCAGAATAGAGAACTCAGAAATAAATCCATATATGTACAGCCAACTGATTTTTGATAAAGGGTCCAAGAACACACACTGTGAAAAGGACACCCTCTGCAGTAGATAGTGTAGTGCTGGGTAAATTGAATATCCATATTCAGAAAAATGACACTAGACCCTTATCTTTCACCATATTCAAAAATAAATTCAAAATGGATTTGAGACTTAAATGTAAGTCCTGAAATGATGAAACTACTAGAAGAAAATATAGAGGAAGCACTTGAGGACATCAGTAGGCGAAGATTTAATGGCTGGGACTTCAAAAGCAGAGGCAACAAAAATAGACAAATGGGATTACACCAAGGTAAAAAGCTTCTATGCAGCAAAGGAAACAATCAACAGAGTGAAGAGACAACCTGTGGACTACAAAAAATATTTGCATGTTATTCATCCAACAAGGGACTAATGTCCAGACTATACAAGGAACTCAACTGCAAAATAAATAAATAAACATTAAAAATGGTTGGAGGATCTGCATAGAATTTCTCAAAAGATGACATACCGATGGCCAATGGGTATATGATAAAATGCTCAATATCAGCAGTCATCAGAGAAATGCAAATCAAAGCCACAGTGAGATATTATCTCATCCTGGTTAGAATGGCCATTATCAAAAAGACAAAAAGTAACAATGTTGGCAAGAATGTGGAAAAAAGGGAGCTCCTACATACTGTTGATGGGGATATAAATTAGTACAGCAATTATAGAAAACAGTGTGAAGATTTCTCCAAAACTTATATCATAATGATCCAAAAATCCCACTACTGGGTATTTATCCAAAGAAAAGCAAATCAGTATATCGAAGGGATAACTGTACCCCCATGCTTGTTGTAGCACTATTCACAATGTCAAGATAAGGAATTAAGTGTCATCAAAGGATGAACGGATAAAGAAAATATGGTGTATATACACAATGGAATACCGTTCAGCCATAAAGAAAAACAATAAAGTCCTGTCATTTGCAGCAACTTGGATGGAACTCGAGGTCATTATGTTAAGTTAAATAAGTCAGGAGCAGAAAGGCAAATATCACGTATTTGCATTCATAGGAGGGAGCTAAAAAAAGTTGATCTCATAGAAGTAGAGTAGAATGACGGTTACTAGATGCTAGGGAGAATGGGGGTTGAAGAGAGGTTTTTAATGGGTACAAACATATGATCAGATAGAACAAGTAAGTTCTAGTTTTGATAGAGCAGCAGGGTGGCTATAGTTAATAATTTATTGTATATTTCAAAATTGCTAGATTTGAAATGTTCCCAACCCAAAGAAATGATAAGTGAGGTGATGGATATCCTAAATACACTGATTTAATCTTTATATGTTGTATGCCTGTATCAAAATATATGTATCAATGAAAATATATTTTAACACCAAAAAAGTGTAAATAGGAGGCAGTTACAGAAGCAAGAGGCATTAATAATCCATAAACTGAACAAGCCAAAATGAATAATTGAAAATGAGCTATACATAAAATTAATGACAAAAAGTTAAAAAATAAATTATTCTTGTCAAACTATATGTTTTCTATTTGCAACCTGAAAGAAGAAACACAATCATCAAAGAAACACATTAATTTTTTCAATTATTATTTGTATCATTAAACTATTTTTATGTTATCAATTTTCTTTGTTTCCCTATTTGAAAATTCCTATTCAGGAATCCAAAATCTAAATGTATCTTCTGTGTTTTACAGAATTTTAACTTTCTTAATAGCAATCTCAAATACATTTGAGGATACAAAATTGAATATGCATAGTAGGTAAACCTTAATTCTTCATATATTTGAGAATAATTTTATGTTGAATAAAGTTCTTAAGAATGCCTAAAACACCGTTTTTCAGATGTTGACTGTTTATAATACTTCATAACAATGTTATACTGGTATGAAAATAAAGTTATAAAAAATGAGGGTTGATTTATTTTCAAGCCCATAAATACTGTCTTTCTTTGGAGTATAGTAATAAGTTTCCAACTGGCTTGGAGATAAGTATCCAATAAATATTTGCACCTTGATTAATGTCTAATTATAAATTTTATGTGCTAGATGAAGTGAAATAGAAATTCTGAGAATGCTGTATCAATCATACAAACAGAGCAGAAAATAATGTGGCTTTTAAAGTGTAATTGTGATAAGTGGCCTTTAGTTTGACATTTTGAAGCTGACCTGGCAACATCAGGATCATCCATGAATATTTATTAATATCTAGTGTCCGTTATTTAAAGTGCATTATGATTAAAGCTTGGAAATTTGCTAGTAAAGTTACAGGTAATATGATTTTTTTCTCTCTGGTTCTTTTTATCTCTTACTTGGCCTATACTATTGCAATACTTTTTACTCTAAATTTTCCCTAGAATAAAGTCCAAAACTTTCAATGTTTTCTGCAATGTGGTACCAACATACCTTTCCAAGAATGATGTTTTATGTAGTAATATCCTATATTACTGTCATGATGTACTATATTTCTTAAATATAACTTCTGTACATTTGTTAAATCTTTCCTCTTTAATTAAAGTGACATTCTGTTTGTTACTTCTGCCCTTTGGTTATGCTGAGAGTGCCTCACATGTTGAAAATAGGAACCAAACAGGCTTGGGAAAAGACAGGAAAAACAAACCCATACAAAGGATGGGTCCTTGACAGGGTATTACAAACAATACTACTACTAAGACCAGTAGCTTCAAAATTTACATTATAGCAAAAGCAAAGCTGTTTTAAGGGAGCCTGTGCAGGGCTCAACTTAGGGCAACAGTGGTTATAGATGTAGTTTTTGAAGGAGGTCTCATAGATTTAGCACAAGAGGCTATGGAAGCAAGGAGAGAGAAAAACAACTATCAGGAACTAGACTTTGGACTCTAGGACTCAACGGACCAGGGTAAAAGTTAGATAGCGAAACTGTAGTCAGATTCTCTTTCCAAAAGTCTAGGAAGTAAAAGTGTGAACAGCAGACTACACATTTGCAGATTCCTCTCATTTATGGTGGAGGGAGCTTCTAATTCGGTGTCTGTCCATACATCTTGCTGGTTGAGTTCAGGAGCAGACTATGCCTACAGATTAGCAAATAATTACTTCTGGCAGATATGAGCACCTCACTCAGCCAGCAGTTGCATCATCCTTCAAGGATATCAGCTGAAAAGTGTTTATTTCAGGTTCCTGGGTTTAATCTGCTTATCTTCTATGCTTCCAATAGAATGCTTTTTTTTTTTTTGTAACTATTTAATGGAACCTAAAAGGGTTAGTTTTTTTAAAAAATATTTTTGCTAAATATATTATCTGCTTACACTAATATAAATTTATATTCATTAATAACATTAATTTGAAGGTGGTAGTGGTATAGTGGTGAGCATAGCTGCCTTTCAAAGCAGTAGCTTTGTGACAGAGTAAGTCATGTACCTTCAGACCAGCCTCCAGTCCTCCCTGTACCTTGCTCACAGTTGGCATGCCATACATGTCTTTTTAGTTTAATTGGCTTTGTGAAATATTTTAAAGAAGTGAGGGAAGAACGAGATTCTTTTTCTTAGCAGTATTTGCCTATTATCTTAACTGCTTATATTTAAATTAAGGTTTTAGGCTCCAGTAAGTCTCCCATTTTTGCTAAGATAGATGGGAGAAAGATATGTCTTTTATTACTTTATTTCAATAAAATTTGCAGATTCACACCTGAGGATTTAATCATCTATTTTTAGACCTCTTTCACCCTCGGCATGCTGCGTGAACAACTTACTGCTCATTAAACAGATTGTACATTAAAAACTATAGAGTACAAAAGCAGAAATATCATACGTTTGGTGATAATTAGTAGTGTTCGTTTTCTCACTAAGTACTAGGGCATACCACACTGTTTCCATAGCAACTTCTATTCTGTTCAATTAACTGCCTAATGTGAATATATGAATAACTTTCTGTGTTTTGAGGAAAAAGCCCCCAAACAGTGGGGTAATTTAAGAGTTTATGCTTGCAAATGTAAGCATGTCAATTTTACCTTATTTTCTCCTTTTCTTTTGGAAACACATTTTTGATATTTTCAGGTTCTGAACATAACCAGGAATAGCATAAGCAGTGAATAAATTTTAATGAATTTGTAAATGGCCTACTGAACCAGATTCTCCCAGTCACTCAGCTACTCCCTGGTTGTAAATTATGCAAATGTACAAGCTGCCTTAACTCTTTCAGGACACCAGGGTACCATTTGGCAAGTAACTACTCCAGGGAACAAATCAATCATGGGGAAAAAAGAAAAAAAAGAGAGAGAAACAAAGGCTATTTCGTAGCTATTAAATCAGTGTTGCTTTAATTTAGAAAATGTCCCTGGAAAGAAGATTTGGCATTATGTTAATTTTTCTGGAAAGAAGAGCTTAGATATCATTAACAGAGTCTCAGAAACTGTGGCTAGTATAGAGGAGACAGCAGTAACTTTGGAGTCAGAGATCCAAGTTCAGATTCTGAAGCCATTGTATACAAAAGCTGAGACTGGCAACGCCAGGTTCTCCCATTGTGAGCATGATAATGATACTGACCTTGAGTGGGTTCTTATGCTACGCCACACCTTTACATGGATGTCAGAGGCATAGAACCTTATTAAATCTTCAGCAACCATTTGACCTTAAAAAAATAATTTTATATAGATCAGCTTTATGGAAGGGAGCAGCCCTGTGACACAGAGTGCTCAAGGAAGGCGTCTCACGTCACAGGATCAGTCAGTGGTGTGTCAGGGCCAATTCCATTCTCCTAAACCACCAAAATGTAATGTTTGGCTGAGTAAACAGTGCCATTTGGCACTCTGTAGGTACCTAGAAATTGTTAGTACCATTTTGATTTCTAGTCATCGACAGGGTAATGGGTGGAGTGTACAGCAAGGCAGAGTTATGGGCAGTGAGGCTGGTCTTGCTTTCTTGATTCGGAGCTTTGTGAAAGGATTGAGAAGCGGTGGGAAATCAAGAATATTGTTTTATATCCTATTCATTCCATTTAGAGGGACAACTTGGAAAATTAACCATGCTAACCTCTGCTTACCTAGCTAAAATAAGAATGGGAAGTTTATGTGTTTTTCCCATGTGGCTGTGAGGAGAAATGAAGCATACTTTTGATGTCCTTTGTAAAAAAGTTAGTCATAATCTACTATCAATATATTCATATATATCACTGTCAAATGTTTATTATCTCTATTATCCTTATTGGGTATGTCAAATAAAAAAATTCTGATATCTATCCGTTATGCTACCAGTAATGAGGAGACTTTGAAAAACAATATATTAAGAGGTTTTTCGCCCTATTTTATAAAGCTACACGTATGTTGATTTTTTTCTTTTTCTTTTTTTTCTGGCAGGTGATTTGTTACACACTCCTTAGTGATTTTGCATAAGGCATGTGTAAATGTTTTTGAATAATTATATATTGATTCTATCTTAGGAAAAACGTATCTCATAATCTTTAATAATGTTTAGCATTGTGCCTAGTATGTGCCTAGAAATGTTAACTATAATTGCAACTGGTCTTCTCTTCTCTTTTACATAATGATACTAATTTGAACAATGTTATATTTCTAGATATCTGCAATTTTGATTTAGTGGTTCACATTCAGATGGAATTGAAAAAAATGTTATTAGGTTAATTTTATTGATTTTTTAAAATAATATGCTAGATACCTTATATAATATATATTATATGCACATTATATGCTTTATAGGTATTATCTCATTGTATTCTCACTATAGTCCTAGGAGTTGTAAGTTCTATTGTTACCTTCATTTAGTATCTTAAGTTAGATTGCAATTATAATGCTTTTAAGAATATTTGACTATATTGTTTCCCTTTAGCAGAATAAAAAGTTCTCAAGATTAATCCCCATTACAGACATGAGACTATTAAATGCTTCTTATTTTCCTAATACTCATTGTTGAAGCAAATGTACACCTAATGTGATATAATATTCTTTTGCTTAAGCTAATCTATAATTGTTGTGTATCAAGTATTGTTGTTGATGAAGAAATTAAAGTGGTAGTAAAATAGGCATTTTTCCTTAGAAATGAGAATTCTGATGAGATTCATAAAGATATTTATCAAAGAAAACTATATATTGTTTTTGACACTTTTGCCAGAAATAAAATCTAAAAGATTTCAAGGCATTTTCCAAATATTAAATAATTGACTTAAAAATTTAAAAGAGAAACTAAATCAGTTTAAATTCAAAAATAATATTTTGTGTTAGTGTTGAAGTAGAGAATCGTAAATAATTGTTAGTAGTGGAGTTATTTTTAAGGTTATAGGTAGTTTTTATAAATATCAAATTCAAAATCAAGAAATATGTCAATTCTGCACTACAATTTTACTGACAGAGTAGTTTGCAAGATCATTTTTTTTCCTTTACCACTTCTTATGGGTAAGAATGTTAAAATATACTCATTTTATTCTATTGGAAAAATGTATTGTTGGAATGCTAAATGAAATTGCATAGAATTTATATATTTATTTTGGTAGATGTAACATTTTTATGATAAGTTTTTCCATCTCAGAATATAAAATGAGTTTCTAATTGTTCAGATATTATTTCATATTCTTCAAAAATATTTTGGTATTTTCTTTCTGTAATCCTAGTCTCTCTTATTTATAAATATTTAACAAATTTGCTGATGTAAACAGAATATTTCTTTCCATATCTCACTTTTGTGTATTTTAATCTTGTTTCCAACCACCTTGGCAAATCTTCGATTTACTGTTTTACATAAGTCACTTGGGTTTTTGAGAAGATTAAAATGAGATACACTGTGAAAGAGCTTAGCCTATGCCTGGCACAGAGCAAGTCCTTAGTAAACAGTAATCTAATAACTTCAGATTGCACTTTCCGACTGCATGGTCTTCATCTGTATGATGTCCTCTCCAGTGTTAATTATATACTTTGTAATTTTATGGTTTGATCAGATCATTTTAATTATAAATAGCATTTATTGAGCATCTACAATTATGCTAGTTGCTTTTACATAGAAGATTTTTGATAATTTTGTGAAGCAGCCTGTGCAATAATTTCTTTGTTCTAAATGCTGTCATATAAACATTACTATTTAATACAAAGGGCCAACTGCAAATTGGTCTTATTTTGAGACTTCAACTAATATAAGCAAGATGGTTACGAAAAATGTTGAAGAAAGATGCTCTTTTCCTTACATCTTCACCTTTACTAATTGATAACTTTTGCATCTTCAAACACAAAAATATATGTGTTTTTACATATAAAACCCGAAACTAATGCTGTAAAACTTTAGAATAGGTACCACCATTTTCCATTTAGAATTTGCCGTAAAAATATTCTCTGTGGATGTTAATGATGGGAATTCTGTGTTCTGTTCTTATGTATTCTGAGATTGTAATGGTAATTTTATTCTAAAAAATTATTTTTAGCAGTAGTTTTTTAAAAGTATATTTTATCTATGTGACTGATGAATTTACTAAGATAGTAAAAGTCTAAAACAAAAATAATAAAATAAATCATTTATATCTAAAAATTTATAAATAGTGATCATTATTATAACCCTAGCAAATGTTATTTTAAGGACAATTTTGCCATCTACCATGAGGGGAATGGTTATGTAAGATGAGAAATGTCACTGAAATTGGGCAAATATATGTAGATATAATTTTCTCCTGAAATTTTATATGTCAGTGTTTAAAGATATATGTTTTGAGTTAGTCATAATATTTGATTAAAATATAACATATGAGAGATGTTTTCAGATGTCCTGTCTTTATAACAGTGACTTGGAACCTCCTAATAAGTTGAGACTGGTTAATTGCTGAGGCTTACTGAAGAGACACCTTAAAAATGATTAAAAATCATTTTAGTATAACAACTAATAATAGCAGCTAACATTTATTGAACACTTGCTATGGTTCAGACTCTGTGTTCTTGAATTGCTTAATTTAATCTTCTCAACAGAAACACTGTGAGGCAGGAACAATAATTATTCCTGTTTTGAAGATGAGGAAATTATAGGTCTATGAGATTAAGTAAACTTCCCAAAGTTAAAAAATTAATATAAGGCTAGTATAATACTTAACTCTTAGTTGAATTTTAAGGTCAGCCTCTTAGCCTTTATATTCTACAACTGTATTAGAACAGAAATAGTGGCATAATGAATTTTTCATTGAAAATATTCATCTAGCTTATAAGCATATATGATACTCAATAGCTTTAGTATATAAAATAAATCAACTCCATAGATGTTTGACTTTGTGAGATTATTACTGCTTGTGACAAAAATTTGACCACAGAATTTGTTATATTTAAACCATCACTGAGATGTAAAAATTATTTATGAAACTTTACTTGTAATTGTAAAGTAATTTCCAATATTAGTTGAAAATATGTATTTTTTTCAAAGATATATATTCTAATGTTATTTGTAAATATATAAGCAGCTACTATGTGCCAAGGACTGTCCTAAACTCTTTATAAATTTTACCTTATTTAATCCTCATATTCACCCAATGAGGCAGGTGTTATTACCATCCCTATTTGACAGAGTGGAATTGAGGCATAATAATTTGCTCATGTCTAAATAGCTAGTAAGGATGGCTGTTGGATTTAAATCTAAGGTAATTCCAGAGTCTATGCTAAATGCCGCTTCTCACAGATATCATCTAAACACCTAATTTAATTGTTCAGTCAGTGTTCTTATTTTAAATGTATTGCATGTATTTCACAATATTCTGTCTTCTGTTAAGAAACTGATGTATGCTAGCCATAATTTCAAAGAAGGTAATTACTTTTTAAATTGTGCTGTGATATGGCAGAGTCATGCTTTTAAATAGTACTTCTCTATTTCCTTATTTGACTAGTGTCGTAGAAAATTTCTGAATTAATTGACATTTTAATTAACAAGTCAAAGGTTCTCAACAGACGCTATTTGATGCATCATAAAGCAAACTTTGTGGTGTGCTTTGATGACACTTGCTATCTTATTTGTGCACTAGAGCATAGAACATAATGTTTCTTGTCCATAGGGATTTTTTTAGCAATTGATCATTAATTGAAAAACATAATGTAGCTAAGTCATTTGAGAGAAATTAATGTCTTATCCTAATTAAATGCATTAATTAAAAAAGAATCTTTGAATGATTTTTATGAATTGTCAAACTTCATAATGCAATCTCATTCTAGGAATAATGGGGAATTGCTTTCCTTGGCTTTATTTGAAAACAAAGGATACAATCTTGGAATTTCTGTTCATGGATTTTTACCAGCTTCAATAACTGATTGACTTTTGCTCTACTTCATCATTGTTTTCATTAAAGACAGGAAATCCATGCAATGTGCTTATAGTCTGTGAGCTTATCACTATCTCATATCTCTTCTATTCTTTGCTCCTTCTCTCCTCCACTGCCCCATCTGGTGTGGGCATCTGCTTTCTATGAGAAGTCATAGTCTTATGTGGGTAATGAGTTCACATAGTCTTTCAAAGGAACCTAGAGACCATACTGCATGAGGTGCACTCACTCTCTTTACTACGTACCTAATCCAAATATTGACTGGAGAGTAGAGCAATTTAAGAGGATTCTTATACTATTTTATGAATTTGTGGCATTTTATATACTAATAATTATGCTATCACACTTGACTAGATTAAAACCTCCAAACAACAATAAAATCATATATATTTTTTCAAAGATGTATATATTCTATTCTAACACCATATATGTTTTCACCATAGTAATATTGCATTATCTTAATGATCGGGTCACAGATAAATAATTTTTTTTATTCTTTATGTTGTGTCACTATTGGAGTAGAACTATTACCTTGAACCAGCTTTCCAATGTACTTAGAAGATAACGTTTAAACACACTCTAGGAAGGATGCAATATTTATTTGGAACCATGCTATGATTTTTTACCTCCACTCTATTTCATATAGCATGCTTAAGGTTCTATTTAAAGGACATAGGGGTAACAGTATGTATATTCAGCCAGAAAATTTTACACATTAGGAAATTATTAGTTATGGGCACACAACATAATGATTTCAAACCACTGAACTATTAATAGATGCACCAAAATGCCTGTTGAGATAAAGTTTGGGGTAGCTGGACTATCTCCATTTGGATTTGGATTTCCAGTAGATCTAGGATTGATAAACAAGTTTGTTTTATTTTTCCCCTCCAACTTATGTGTTTAAAGGACTACATGAGATTTCTTCATTCATTAATTTAGTTAACAATTTAGTCAGGTGCCAGATACTTGTCTGAAGACATGTGACTCAGAAATGAACAAGATAGACCCATTCTCTGCTCTCTTGTAATCTATAATCTATAGAGAAACATTGAAGCAGAAACTTTATTTAACACAATTCATTTTTCTCTATAACACTCATTAGGATCTGACACATTATATATTTAATGGTTTATTTGTCTGTTGGCTGTGTCCTCTAACCAGAATGTAAATTTCATGAGGGCAGAGATTAATCTACATTGTTTACTGCTGAAATTTCAGTGTTGGGACAGTGGTTGGTTCATGATATGAAGTCAATGTTGAAGGAGAATAATTAAAGTACATACATTTCTTATTCATCTATTTTGTATGATGGTGCTTGGTGTTGGTTGTAGAAAGACAAATAGTTACCATGGGGTGAAGGGAAGCTGATTTGGGAACATGCAGTCTGCGGAGAGGTGGAGAGACAGACGTTAGGTTTTTGGAGAAGCACAAAGGAGGAATAAACTTAAACTTCAAAGTTGAGGAACAACCTCTAAAGGAAATATGTCTGATCACCCAAAATAATCATCAGCCTTAAAACCCTAAGACTCTAGGATTTTAGTGTTAATCCCCTCCTCACCTGCACACATCCCACATAAAGAATTCACAGACAGAAATGCAGCTCATGCACAAAAGGGAAACACTTGTTGTAGAGAAGAGTTGAGAATAACCTCCGTGGCTTAAGGAATGTCCCCAGGCAAAAGTACTTGTATACAATCTTTCTGACCATGATCTGAATTCTTAGGTCCGGCTTTTAGAGAATCAGGCCTGCTGATCATTCTTGTATCAGGTACCTTCCCCATTGTACAGATATCCTTTTGTTTGTTCCCTTTAAGTTATGCTATTAAACTGTTCCAGAAAAGTAGAAGATTATAATTGCCAAGTGTACTAATCACAGAGACACAGAGCAGAGAGAAAGTTATAGTGCAACACACAGGAAGAAGCAATTCCTTGGTGAAGGGATGAGCAATTAATTATTTTGCAGAGAAGACTGGAGTAAAGCAAAACTTTCTTAAAAATGCTCTAGATAAAGGAAATATAAATTTGTGACCCTTGACCAATTGCTACCCATTTCCACCCCTCCCTGCCCCTGGTAACCACCATTCTACTCTCTGTTTCTATTTATTTGCCTTTTTTTTTTAATATTCTGCATATAAGTATTTTTTCTCTCTGTGTCTGGCTTAATTTATTTAGCATAATGTCCACTTGTTTCATCAAGGTTATCGCAAATGGAAGTTAGATAGAATGAATAAGTTTAGAGATCTAAAGAATAGCATGAGTGTTATAGTAAATAATATTGTATACTAAAAATTTGGTAAGAAAGATTTTGTGTGCTCTTATCACAAAAAAATAGTAACTATGGAAGGTGACATATAGGTGAATTTGTTTGACTGTGTCTACTAAAAGAAGGAGCTGAGGCACAAAATAGAATTTTAAAGAGTTTACTTGAGCCAAGATAAAGGCAGCTGCCAGGAAGACTCAAACCCAAGTAACCTGGGATAAGAGCTCTATTCAGCCTTTGTTATAAGTAGGTTTTTAAAAGCAAACGTGGAACAAGGAGTGGGCTAATACAAAGTTGTTTGTCAGGCATTCTCATTGGTTTACAGAAATAACGTTGACTAGTGATTGGCTATACATTTTTGAACTCTAAGATCTGAGTTATGGTATCTGGCATGTGGTATTTTTAGATTAATTTATAGCTGTTTGGGGTGGCAGTCAGTAGAGTCCACATAGCAAGCAGCTTCATCAAGTGGAGGAGTGAGACGTGACCGCTATCACATCTTTTAACTGGGGAGGGTTAAGAGTATCTGTAAACTTTGCCAATTGATTTTTTATTATTCTATTTGTATATTCCACCAGTCTGGAACATGGAGGGTGGTATGCACACTGGAAATTCTGATAACAAATGAACTAAATTACTCGACCAGTGAAATGTGTTTCTTGGTCACTGTGAAGCCTGGACAGAACTCCCCAAGAAGGAATAAGAGAAGACTTCAAATGACCATGGTTAAAGATGCAATTGACAAAGAAATTTGGTCATTTTTTTTTCCTTCTTTCTTTCTTTTTTTACTGCAGTTTATTAAAAAGGTGAAGTAGTTTTTTTATTATCTCTTAATTCATAAAAATCATGTTGAAAAGAGAAAAACCAAATATTACCCCTTATCAGTATATTATTGTTAGTAAAGATAAATTTCACAAAACCTTATAAATAAACCTATCCAATCTCAATTGGCTTTGACCATCCAAGATGAGATATCCATAAATCTTTTGTAACCTCATATTTTTCCCATTCTCTTTCTAACTTTTTATATCCATTCAGTTTTATCTATCATTCTTTTTTTCTTCTTTCATTTCTTCTGAAACAACCTTCAAATAACTTATAAACTAGACAAAATCACTCTTTTTCTAAAAAAAATTCTCATATTCTATAACCTTGATAAAACCTGTTTACTTTGCTCCATATTCTGTACACAGAATTGTTTCACTTATTTCTAGTTTTAGTTACCATATATTAGTCAGAATTTTAACTCTCTAACCTTCAGAGTGAAAACCTAAGAAGTAGTCTTAATTGTCAGTCATGTACTAATAATTTATGAATATATATTTTATAATTTTTAGGAACATAGGCTTTATAATAGAACAATTTTTCAATGTGGAACAGGCCATATTGATTATATAGACATATCTAAATAGCTTTTGTTTCTCTGAAATAAAAGGCCAAAAATATATAAGCTTAAACTCATATTTAGTAATACTGCCTTAGCATTATATCTTATTTGGAAATGATTTTGATATTCAATGAATACCAATTAACAATTTAACTTAGCAAAACTCTAAGGGCATAGTTACCAAAAAGATTTGAGAAACTTTTTCAAGTAGGCATATTATAAATTATTATTAAAAGTGTATTAACTTTTATCCCATTTACATCTTTTTAATTTATTCACTCTTAACAATTATGTTAGGAAAATTTTATGAGACATTAGACGCATCTAGCCATTGTCTCTAGTTAAATTGTCTATTAACCATTTTTATATTACTATGTTAGTCAAGTATCTCAAAAGCAAGAACCTTAAATACATGTGTATTTTACAGATAACTCAGACAGGGTCGTTTTTATTAAAACAACAATATTGAACTAGTTTTATTTACCAAAATATATGTTTAAGTCATGTGAACTTGAAAAATATTTGGGTTTATTTAATTTATGATCACTCATTTATCTGTAAGTTAATTTGGTACCCTATAGACAATATACAAACATACATATAGACATAATATATAAAATAGACAGGAAAATATGTATATATCTAAAAGCCAAAGAGATCAAGGAATGAAATGTAGAAGAGAGTAGACTTTTAGACCTGAGAGGAACCTATCCACTCACAACTCTTGGGGTTCCATGAGGATAAACTGAGGTTTCTCCCCCAAAGAGGATTCTGTGGCAACTTTTCTGTTTTCCTTAAGAGATCCCAGGGCTATTAGAAATTTTCTTTAGGTTCCCTCATGTGGTATCAAAGGTGGCAAGAGGAAGGAGGGACAGACAGAAGTAAATGGATGAGCAATTCTTAAAGGGCTGAGCTTGGGGAGATCTTGCTTTCCAAAAGCCCAATGAAGTTTCACATTATCCTTGGTGAAAATCATGCCAGCGAGAAGAGAAACAGAGAGAAATTGTATAGTTAGCAGGGGTTTATGAAGAGAGGAATTCAGTTTATTAAGAAGCTTTTATAGAGAGAACAGAGGTCTCAGGGTATAGGTGTGTATATATATTAATATAGACACATACACAGATATATACATACACATATAGCCTAAATATCAACTTTTAATTTAGTCAACTTTTGACTATAGAGCTCTTAAAAAAATCTTTTTTATTGGCTGTTAGCTGGGCAGATAGCAAACATTCATGTTTCTTGGCTTTTCCTTTCTGAGATTTATGCCAAGAGGGAGTTTTAGAGGTGGAGCTTGTTTGTTTCCTGGAAGTCAAGGGTAGCATTATTTAAGGCTGTCTGAAATTTTTTTGAATAAATTGTATTCTTTCTTTCTGAGTATATGGTTTCATTTAGCTTAGGACAGTAGGTTAAACAAAACAACAAAAAGTTCCTATCACATTTTAAATATAAACCAAAAATTTAAATCAAGGGAATACCTAAACAAATGACTCAGCACCAACATACATAAACACATATTAGACCAAAACTAAGAAACCCTTCATGGCTCCACCCAGGGTTTTCAAAGAGGAAGCAACAATTTGCAGCCCTTCCAAGATCCAAATTCCTCCCAAGGACAGTTTTACAAAAAGGAAAGTTTTCCTAGTTGCAGTGGAGTGCAACTCACATCTGTCAGGCCATATTTTCTACGGTCTTAGCTTTTCATCAGCTACTGTCTACTGACACAGGCCAGAGGAAAGAGTGAAAGAGGCAGTTGATAAAAGAGGAAAACAAAAGATGCCTTTTGGGAGTGGAACAAATGGTTACTCCGTAACAAATGGTTATGCCAAGAGGCATACAACTAATTCAAAACAATTAATTCAAATTCTTATAAATGTTTCTCTCCTGAGCTAAAGGTATTCATTGGGAATTTTGTGGTGGGTCCAAAAACTTTAACTCTGTTTCAAATCTGATCTCAGCTGGAATGTTGCTTAGCTAATTCCTTGTATGTTAACATTTCAAATAAATGGTAAAATTTACATCTCCAAGGGACTGAGAAAGGCCTCGAGAAGGCTGGAGTGCCTTTTGAAAATCCTGCAGCAAAGTCAGGGAGGCAGTTTGAACATTTAAAGAGTTTTCTGGGAGAGTTAAAGGAGAGCTTTAAAAAACATACTTTCAAATCTCTTACTATCAGATTTCAGCCAAGACAAACAGAAAGTAAGCCTCCCATTCAATTTGTC
Source organism: Lepilemur ruficaudatus (assembly GCA_963574885.1). Taxonomy (NCBI): domain Eukaryota; kingdom Metazoa; phylum Chordata; class Mammalia; order Primates; family Lepilemuridae; genus Lepilemur; species Lepilemur ruficaudatus. The sequence continues at coordinate 5,130 of CAUYRT010074714.1, read as the reverse complement.
TAGTTTTGTTAGGCAGGGATCAAATCTGCATGTGGCAGATACAGGCCAGGAGGGCAGTTCCTAGGGGCGGAGAAACTGGGGGACCAATCAGGGGAAGAGACTGCAGGAAAATGCAGAACACCTGATAATCACATATATCAACCGTCTGGTAACATCCCACACCTCCTGTAAGTCCTCCCCCAAACCAGGCCAATAAAAGGAAACCAGCTGGGAGTCTTTAACTCCTTTCTCCACTTGTAGAGACTGACCTGTTCCTTTCTCCAGAATGTATTCTTGCTTTCTGTAGCTTCCTTCTTTTCAGCCACAAAAGCTGTTTGTGTGCAATTGCTTTCTGTCTGAGATCACTCTGTCACACTGGCTTGCTTGTGATTCTTCCAAGCAAGGAGCCAAAGAGCCAGGACAATCCATCAAAAGGCTGGACCTGACAGTTTTAAAACCTTTTTCCAATTGTGCACACAAATATATTAATTTAGAAATTTCAAGAGCCCCATTTTGGCTATTGTGTTTTGAGGTCATGTTCAGTCACATGGTTCATTTAACTAGGTGTTTACAAGATGGAGCTCGGTAGGTATTATACATTAATCCAGCTTGCAGTTTCAAAGGTGTTACACCATAAGGGAAAACTCAGTTTTGATGAGCAGTTTCCCATAATTTTAGAAATTCCTTTTGAGAAGTGGCCAAGGCTGGTATAGTGTATTGGGTTAAAGTGTGCTAAGTTGTGAGCATCACTCCTTACAGACTCACCAGTGAGTCATGAATTACTCTCTTAAGTGTCTCAGAATCTCTGACCACCTTGCAGTGTCAGAGTGCTCAATGTGCCAGGTGACCAACCCTATATGCACCTTCCAGCTGACCTGAAATTCCTTGAAGGAGGCCCTGTAAGACTACTACATGTTATGGACAAATGTTCTGATACTTCTTCCAAGTCTGCAGTGGCCTAGAACACCCTAATGGGTCAAGGGGGAGCAAGTGTCTCTTAACTTCAGGGTGTGAGAATTCATCCTCTTTTATCTTTTGGTTTGAAACTAACAGGAATTGGGCACAAATGAAATGACAAGTCTGAATTACAAGCAATAGGAAGCAGCTGCAATTTTAAAAGCATGCTGTGTAATTTTAGGTCAAAAGAAGTGAAACCACCAGTGCTGGACTGTCAATACCATAGCCCGAACCTCTTGCTGTGATACAGAGGTGGAGCAGAGAAGGCAGAAGTTTTCTACAGAGCTCTTTGCCCAGTTTGTGATCAAACCTCTGTACTGAGACAGAGATGACAAAGGCAATTTTTTTATTTTTCCTGAAACTCCATGGTGTATGTATATGTGTGTGTGTGTGTATATATATATGTATATATATATATATACACACCAAATCTCCTGCCTGTAGAGAGGGACAGAAGCCTCTGTTCTAGAAAGGGAGGGTTGGAAAGAACAGCTCACCTTACCAAAGTGTAAGGAGTTCAGAATTCAAGGGGATTCACTTTTTACACTTGACAGTGCTCTCCGAGCCAGGTGAACACACGGGGTTCTGGTTGGCTAGGTGCTGAATCCGGGAGGAGTGTCAGATCATAAGGGAGTCACTCTGAACCCTGCTCAATCATAGTAATCATTTCACTGTGTCTATGTACATCAAAACATCATGTTGTATGTCTTAAATATATAAAATAAAAATAATTAAAAATATATAGAAATGGAAAAAAAACATTTTGGTGATCAGTTTGATAAAATCCAGTAATCCTGAAGTGACTCATCAATTCCACTCCTAAATACTAGGTTGAACCATCTGAAATTGCTGATACTTGGCTGTTTTTGCCATATGGCTTAATATATATGTGCATACATATATATGTGATGTATATGGGAATATATACATATATGTATACATGCATGTATCTATGAGAAATTTGTCCATGTGCACAAGAAATATAACTTTAGTGGCAGAACATTGGAAGTAATCTAAATGCCATCAAGAGGAGAATGGATAAATAAGTTATGACATATTTATACAAGGAAAAGTCTTAAAAAGCTAAGCATTTAACTTCTTTACAGTTAGGAAAAAGGGGAATGGCTTATTTATTGGCAAAGGGAGAATAGCTCCCTATGCATTAGAGAGGCTTTAAACATCTTAACTAGTACACCAAATTATATTTTATTCTGTTTCTGCATCAGCTAAAAATCACAATAATCTCCAATCACTCATCTTTTGAAACAGTTCTGTGTGGCAACCAGCTGCAGATTTGTAGAACATTTTTTTTTTTTTTTTTTTTTGCTGAAGCTAGATGGATTCTTTAAAAAAATCTCATAAATTTGAGAAAGTTTAGAACTTGAGATATGTCCATGTTACCCTCCTTATAGAAACACTCCTTCCAGAAAAACTTGAAAAGGCATATTATCAGAACCAAGTCACCGTTAGTTTACTGCTGTTTCTTTTCCTACTCTATTTGATATAAAATGAATTGTTAATATTTTACAGTCAGTACTGTTGTCATGCTATACCAGCTCTAAGGTATGGAACAATGTTATATAGATGCACCACTGATATATATAGATGCACCTACTGATATTACTACTGTATCATGTTTTACTGTACAACCTTAGGAAAATAAATCCTGCCACTCAGGAAATTGTCTGATTTAAAAGCACAGGTCTACCATTCCTGTAACATATAAAAGAAAAAATATGGTTTTCTGTACCTTAATTTACAGTGTACATCTCAACTTCTCCTAAAACAGATGGGGAAAGCAATAATACTACATTTTGGGCCCTTAAGACTTAGGAAGAACCTGGCAGCAGTTCAAAAATAATGACATAACTGAGAGAAGAAAACAGATCCTGATTTCTCCCCGATGTTGGACACTCTGTCATTGGCCAAACAGAGATTTGGTCTATATGAAATACCATGCCTATTTGGAAAGGCATACAAAATAAAATTGAGTATTTCAGTTCCATCCAGTAAAAGTAAAGGCCTGGTTTCAAAGGAATTTCTTTGGGGGAGTATAAAAGCCAAGAAGCTGCTAGAATTTATTATCAAATAGGTCTTATCCTGACTTATGCTATAATTCAGCTGTAGTTAGAGACCTGATCTTTATTATCTTTTTAGAAACACACATGCGCACGCACATACACAGACGCCCCTAATTTTGCTTAATTGGGCTCTTCGTTGGAGACTTTAAGTCAAGTATGGTGTGTTAAATCAAAATCATCAAAGGTAGTGAACGTTACAGACAAGTAGTTTAATAGCAGTAATATATCTCACAAATTACAGAGTCTTAGAATATATTAGTGACTGGTTATTAAAAGGTAGTAGTTGAATCAGGGCCAACCTAACTATTCAAGTATTTCTGCTTCCTGCTTATGAGCTTAACACTCAGTGGAAGAGCTATCCTGAAGTTGTTATTGTTCATCCAGTTATGGAGAATCTACAGAGAAACCTGTAACCAGTGAGGCCCCTAATGTAAACATTTGGTGACAATTTATTTGCTTTTAATAACTACGATCTCATGTTTGCCACATGCATGAAGGGTAGAAGTGATGAGGCCTTTAAAGTCTCTTTCAACTTTAATTTCTATTATTCTAGCATCCTGAATCTTCTACTTTTGCCAGAAGCTTTCATTGGTTAGGGTGTCTATTGAGGAAACACAGTTTTTCTTTTGGAGCTTATTAGAAATCCTCTGACTGGACCACATGTTGTTTCTGACATCACTCATTCTAGCAAGTCATAAAGCAAGCCATGTGGGAACTAGGAAAGCAGTAGGAAGGTGATTCAGTTAGAATCAGCTACAGAAGATCTGATATAGTTATCGATTATTCTCAATATCTGGGCTGCTTCGATGCTGTTCCATCCTTGCTTTCCTAAATAAATTTCAGAATACAGTTTGCATTAAACCTTTATCAAGCTAAAAGCTTTACAGAGGGACCACTACTCACAGATGGACCTGGATTAGAACTGAAATATTCATTCATTTATTCCATCAACAAATATTTATTCAGCACCTATTATATGGTGGGCATTCTGCTAGACATTGGGGATAATTTAGTGAATAGAACATAGGTTGTTATTGACCTTCAGATGTTCACAGTCTGATGGAATTTGTGTGTTTCTATTTCTATATGGATTATTATTAATAAGATAATTTGTTAAATGCAAACCTATGTAGTAATACATTATACACTATATATTTTTTGTTCTGCTGGTAGTTATTTCAAATTTTAATATTTTGTTTAATTAAAAGGCATAAATTAACACTTCATGTTGTTTGTGTCTAATTATACAGCTGAGTTCTTAAATTATCTTTGATTCACAAAATACAATTCTAACAGGAAGAGTAAATCAGAAATTGAAAGACTTTCAACTTCAATTGTAAAATAAAAAATGAAATTCATGTGTACTGTAATTATGTATTATTTTGGCCTTTATATTTTAATCTTATTTTAGAATGGGTTTGTTATAGTGGCCTAAATTTGAGCAGTTAATATTCTGTACTATGTCATAAACAAGATCGTTTTGCCTATACCACTTCCTTTCTGCTCTATTTTGTATGTATCACCAAAGATTTTGACATAAATCTTTGCAAGCGAATGATATAATACCTCTCTTTTAAAATGATAATCTCTACTTTTGTTTCCCCTTTGCAGTAGTTTTATTTTCTTTACCAAGAATACCTTGAGTTCCTATTTCATTTTGGTTTGGGCTTTTTCATGAATCATTAAGTCACAATATGATGCAACAACGATCTTTCTGTTCTGATATAATGAGAAATGTTGTTTCATTTCAGTGGTTTGTATCTGGTGTCCCTTCACCCTGCTACCTTTTTTGTCTTTTAAGCTTGTCTCCTCTAGGTTTGGCCCATGTCAAACCTTCTGTCTCTCCTTCCCATTTTAGGTATGTGTTTCCTACCTGTCAAATTCTGTGCTGGCTTCCTGGGATTTGGTGATGAAACAATTAGTTTGATCCCCATGAAGCTTATAATAAAAATTTTCCGGCGGGGCGCGGTGACTCACGCCTGTAATCCTAGCACTCTGGGAGGCTGAGGCGGGCGGATCGCTCGAGGTCAGGAGTTTGAAACCAGCCTGAGCAAGAGTGAGACCCCGTCTCTACTATAAATAGAAAGAAAGAAATTAATTGGCCAACTAAAGA